>BMAW01009742.1:0-22955 GCA_019974015.1 Nephila pilipes | reverse complement strand
CTAAATTGAACATTGTTTTCATTATATATTTAATATGCAATTCGAATATCAAGAATAATTTTTCCTAATTGAAGTTGGATGATAAAATCTGTTTCTCATTTAAATGTAATTAATATATGTAAAATTTAGATAACTTTTAAAGAATTATGTTTTTAAAATATCAATATTTTTTCCTCAAGATTTTACATTATTTTTATAACAATTTAAAATACCATTTATTTTTCAGTCTGAAAACTCATTCCACTTAATTTATTCAATTATAATATTTTCCTTTGGCGATAATTTGTTCTTCTTTGGAAGCAGAAATATTCAGATGCAAATCTAGAAAATGTAGTCCATTGATCAAAAGAAGGCTTTCGAATTGAATGAGTTCTCTATCTTTACATAAAAATTGTTCTAATAAAACCGAGAATAAGCCCTAAAACAGTCATCGTATTAGCTATTTAATTGTTGCTGGGCGAAACTCTTCAAAGATGCAGAAGGAACAGCGGTGCTTTTATGTAATTCCATGGTTCTAGAATCAGTTCTATCTACATATATAAATTATTCAAAAGAGCAGTGAGTTTCTATTCGCAATTGAATTGCGGGGAACCTCCTCTTTATTCTTACAGAATGAGACAGAAAAACATTTTGTTCCTAAAACGGAAATTTGTTTACTCTTTTAAATTAAAATTAAACTTTACAGTCTCAGTTTTATTTTCCTTAGAATTTCAAATAATCCACATTAAATAAATTCAAACAATACATACAAGGTATGAAATTATCGAAGCATGCGTCTATTGTCTTTTCAAATTTATGTTTTTGAATCTGCTTTATTACATTCATAAATATGTAAGTAAACATAATTCTCACCTTACATATAAAATTATTCTTTTGATGTTTAGCAAAATAAATTTTTATAATTTTGTAGCAACTTATGAAAAGTAATATTTTCGTTTTGTGTTAGTTTCACTAGTTATATCAATAATAGAGTTTTCTCAATACATTTCAACAGACTTTAAGTATTAATTATGATTATTTAAAAAAAAAATCTATCTACTAGAACTGCTGTTCCAAATTACTTTTTAATTGACAAATGTTTAATGTTAAAATACATTTCATTCACATTAATGTAAATAGTATGTTTCAAGATAAATATCAGTTGCATTTTTAAGAATTAATAAATTCTTAGAGCACCAAATTCTTAGAAATGGATGCACTTTTTTTCAACTTTTACCATAAAAATTAAGATATGTAGAAAATTAAACACCAGCAGATCATTTGATCATTAATACATTGGAAAGGTTTGCCACTACTTCCCGTGAAAGCGGAGTGCCAACATTTGGCACAATTTCGCGCTATTTTCTTTCTGTCGCCAAGAATGGAGTCTAATAAACGACCCTATTCATTTTTAAATATTAATTCTAAATATTTATAGATATGTTGTTCGTGAAATATGAATTATATTTATTAGAACGAAAATTTTTACACCGGCAGATTTTTAAGAAATAAATACTTTAATTTTTTTTTTTTTTTTTTTTTGCTATAAACATTAAAATATGTGCAAAATTAAACTATCATTTTCGTTTTTTGTAAATACGTATTTTAGCATTCATTGCTATATCCAAAAATTGTTTTTCTTAATTATACGGCATTTTTATAAAGTAAATTTCCTTTCTCATCTCTCATTCTCATATTTGTTATAAGAGTATAGTTAAGTTGATAGTAAGCTAAAAATTTAGATAAAAAGCTATAAAGTTCTAAATATATTTAAAAAATACAGATAAAAATCTGTAAAGCTATAAATATACTTAAAATATAATTAAAAGCTACATATTTATAAATATAATTAAAAATATAGGTAAGAAGCTATAAATATATAAATATAGTTAAAATATAGATGAAAAGCTATAAAGTTATACATATAGTTAAAATAATTGCTAAAAGCATAAAATATTAGAACTTTGGATAAAATTTGATTATATATTAGTAACGATATTCTGATTAATTGGTTGGGTTTTTTGACGTCGCACTAGTTGTAACACGAGGGCACAATTTTGAACCTGTTAAATCTTTGAGTATCGAAAGATTTAACGTGCATCTGCCATAGTTATACGGCGGATCTTAAGTGGCATCAAGGTTCGAACCTACTTCATCAACGAAAACCACTCCCTGCGAGTCCGCGACCGTGACCACTATGCTACCCAGGGAAGGATCCGTAAGCAACAATACTTGTATCACCACTGAATATGAAGTTAATAGACAATACATCAGTGAAACAGTTTAGATGAGAATTACGAAAGTTAATAAGAATGTCATTTTTATTCGCCCTCCCCTTTTAGATACAATCAAAATACACAAAACAAAATGTTGTCGTCTCCAAAATCAGTTTTAATGTGTGTGTGTGTGTGTGTGTGTGTGTGTGTGTGTGTGTGTGTGTGTATTGTGTGTGTGTGTGTGAAAGTGTGTATTGTGTGTGTGTGTGTGTGTGTGTGTGTGTGTGTGTGTGTGTGTGTGTGTGTGATTGCTTGACAAATCACACATACTCTGTCTGTCTGTCTCTCTCTCTCTCTATCTCTCTGATGTTAATTCTGCTTTACTAAAGGCATATTCATATGGAAACTAAAAGCAAATTACTAGAAACCTTTTTTTGTTTTGATATCGAATCACAATAAAATTGCTTATATTCTCCAGGTTTTTTTCAACTTTCAATGAAAAAAAAATACTTCTTTTCCCCAGAATAAGCTTTATTGAATTCGTATCCTATCTAGCACAGTGAAACTTTGCTTTAGCATAAAATATTCCCTCAGGAAGATTTTAACTACAAAACAATCTTAATTTCCATATACTCATGAATAGTTCTCAGAAATCAATGGAATTCTGTGTACTTCACCGGGTCTTCGTTCGAATTCTTTCCCACATTTGAGAACATTACTTTTGATTTGTGCACCAATTCAATTTAAATATCGGTCCCATTTCTCTAGATGCTTAGAAAATTCTGCAGCTCGCTCAGAAAAATATTAATTCCGAATGATATTGGCAATTGAAAGTGTCATGAACTCAAAATTTTATTACATCCTCCACTCATAGAGCGAGATTATTATGAAAAGTGCTGAAAATTAAATTGTTTTATTTTTGTTTCAATTGCAGCATTCTGACATAAATACTCTAGTATTATGATGAAAGAAAGGTTAATTAAAAGCAAATATACTTTTTTTTAATACTTGAAATGAATCAGATCAAAGATATAGTCTCATGAGATGATAAATTTACATGATGACTGGAAGCTTGAATGCCACGGAATGGTAGTAATATATAAATATCATAGGGCAAAATTTTGGAAGGATAACGAGTTAAATGTTTAAAATATTGGGGAAATGCACTGTCATTGATTTGAAATTCCACTTCAATTTTAGATTTTAATAATATGTGTTCGAAGACTTAAATATTACGCATTTAAATATTGTTCATAAGACCTTGAAGAATTACATATCTTCTGAAAAGAATTTCATTATTATGGGAACTAACTTCTTTTCTACATACGAATGTATATACACTTGCGAGATCATAACAAGTAGCGTGACAGCTAAGTGGTTATGTCTGACCGGCATTCTTTTTGTCACGGTGGTGGGTTTAAGCCTGATTCACTAAAGACAAGCCATGAAGTGGGTTTGATACCTGTTTGATTTGGTCGAGATCTGAAGATATTGTCATGGTGTGGAGATTTTGAGAGGAGAGGTTAAAACAAGGTGACATTCTTGGCACTTGACCAAGCTCAAAATTACAAACTTTAATTTAATAATCTAAAAGTGTGCAATATTTTATATTTTAATGGCCGATCGTCGTCTACAGAATTGAGTGTAAGGTGTGAGTCATGATGTCAAAATCCGTTAGCAAGAAATCGCGGCGTCAATGGAATACTTAACGAAATGCATTCCAAAAAAAAAAAAAAAAAAAAAAAAAAGAAAGAAAGATAGAAAAGAAAAATTGAAAAATTGAGTAGTGGGAGCACTATTACGTCCACACTGTTAATCATTGGTATTGAAGTTTTTATTTTCTTTTTTGAATTTGAAAAACAATGTATTACCTTTTGCTCTTTGGCAGACTGCATTTATATATATATTACATTTTTAATGTTGTGAAACAATTTCTGGTTTGCTTGTAAATGCTGGAGTGTGAGAAAGGCAGTGTCTGCTGCAGAGGTCTGGTTAGTAGCTCCTAAGCCACTTTGGATGTAAGCTCTAGGTCCCAAGTGGTTCTTGTGTTCCTTCTAGGTACACGACAAATGAAACAATCACAGTTTTTGGTCTGCCCAGATATTAGTTAGGGTGCTGGCCTCTCAGTTTTCTAGCTTAAACTCGCTTGCATCAGGGTTACTCACAAATCAGGATGGTTTCTGATGCACCTATGTTTAAATCAAACGCCAAGAGTCAATTTCTATGGAGGTTACATCATGATCAACCCCATGTTGTAACTGATTTACTGTTACGACACTTTCTGGCATCCCGTTGTTGTGTGTTTTCTAATTTCTTCCCTTAAACATATCACTATCTCTATTTTCAATTCATTATCTTTTTTTTATCTCCGTCTAATTTGCACAATCACATTTTTGTTTGACTACGGAGGAGAATTTAACCTGATTCACACTGCACCAAATGTACTGGGTTTGTGAAATGTGTCACAATTTGAGCTTCTGTTCGAGGGTTTATTTCAGTTGGTCTTAGAAAAATATAGATCGACAAATGGTGCAGGTGATTTTTTTTCAACATAACCCTCTTTTCAGCTCTATAATCTTTTCACATGCTCGAATTTTTTTACGCTACCCTAAAGTAAGACATCGGAAGGAAGTCCTAAAAATAGAATTGGCGTTGTGACTTCTTCTTTCAACGTGAAGCGTTATCATAAGAAACATTTTTTTTTTAATTTTTGGAAACTAAAAAAGTCACTGGAGCAATGTTTTAATAATTTCAAACTTTAATTCTCTGATTTGTCCTTAAGAAACGCACCGGTGTATGCCTCGTGCATTGTCTTGATGAGAGATAATATTTTCTTTTCCAAAATAAGGACATTTTCATAGTTTTTTCGCTGGGTGCAAAAATGACATAATGCACTTCGTTTCCTATTTTCTCTCTTCTAGTGTAGAGGAGAACGTCGCCACTAAACCATTGAGCCTAGGCAGACAGAATCACCCAATCAGACTGGAGACTGAGATGCGCACACCGATTAGAGAGCAGTGGAGTGAAGAAGGTTGACAGAACGAAGATCTAGTATATTTTGCATAGCTCATGTTTAGGGGTGAAATAAAGATTAAACATTATCTCTAGCCTGACTGTTTTTCGTTTCCAATACGTTACCTGAGAAAATAATCAGTAGATTATTCCTCGCTCATCCCAAAAAAACCATGGCTATAAACCATGCAGGCGAACTTCATGTTTACAATTCCGGGCTCTATATTCAGGCATTCACTGGTTTAACTGTTCCTTTGTCTCTGGGCGTTGTTGTGTACATCCACTCTTTGTCCATGTTATGTAACGTGCAGAAATCGTTTAGGTTAAGGCAAGAGAAAACGTGTACATAGCCTCAAGTTGACTATATATTGCTATTATTTTCCACTCAACAAACGCGGCACCATCTAACGAGAATTTTTTTTCTAACCCAGTTTTCAGCGCGAAACTAAAACACTATACCTTGCAATATGCCAGTGGTCTCAAATATTTCTGGCGCACTTTTGGATCCGTTGGTCACTCAAAGATGCATATCGCGGTTCGTCAATTCCTGGTGGTCTATCCACAGGACGTCCCGAACGACATCCGTCTTTTTTGGATGTGCAGCCACACATTTAAAACTCCACATTCACCTAGTGTAGCATTTGCAAACACAGAAAGATGAGCTTCGAGCTTTCATTAAACTCAGGTTGGTCTTTTTTGTTGGCTTTGAATGTAATGTTAATCACTGCCTCTACACCGGCTATCTTGATTTTCTAAATATACAAACGTTATTTGCTTCAATCAAGCGTAAAAATGAAACCATGTGATGGAATAACTGAACCTTGGTTGAATGTCATGAAGCATTACTAAAAACAAACCATTTTCGATGCTACGAGTGCCATTTTTGAATATCTTAATAACTCATTAAACGACCCTCGTAAACTAAACATATCTGAGTTCTGAACAAGAGATTCAAGAGCCATTGAGTATCAAGAAACAAGATCCTTCTTTTACTATGCTAATGAAAAGTGTTAGCATAAATTTTTGATGCTATCTGTGCATGACTTATCAATATCATAAATTTTAGTTTTATAAACTATAAATTTCAACTTAATCCCAAGCACCGATAAGGTCAATTAAAGAAGTCATACTTCTGTGGTTCTGGAATCTAATAATTTACTTTTCAAAAACATTAACAACCTTATAGAGAGATATTTACTTAGAGACAATTCCGTGGGTCCCTTTGAATAGTTTATGTATTGACCTCTCTGATAAGGAAAGCTCCTATTTTGTAAGGATGCATTGGTCAGTGGGTGTCCACTTATTTGAAATTACCATAATGTTACGCGTAATTATTATTTCTCGAACAAGGAAATCAATTCTGTCTCCTCATCACAGAAATTGCCCTAATACTTCTATAATATATCCAAGAATGTCTTGGTCTGGCATTGTCTTGCTGAAAATGCCATGTTGGATGCGCCTTGTAACAGGGTAGAACAACGGAATCAACTTAGGTGATGTAGCAGTCCGCTGTGAAATGGCAGAATGTGTGTGTACTGAGGCATCCTGTGATGAAACTTTATGTCACCACAAGCCATTATGCTCCGTGTGAGACCGGTTTGACCTTTCGGCGAAATGGGTTGATTCAGTAAAGGTCTCCGGATTGCCGCCATACCATCGACGGCCGTTATTCCTCCACAGACAGAAACGAGATTCATTCGTGAACCTTTTGATACCATTCATTAGTCCGGACATGATGACGATGACATCATCAGGTGCTATCCTGTAATTTGAGCAGCCAACCTTTACCTGTTGCTGGTACCCGTGCACGTAACTGTACTTCATGAAATTCATATATGGTTTGGGTGGACGAAGACCACCTGCACCAGAGGCAACCGGCGGATGTCAGGTAACCGTGGAAAAGGGTATCGATTATTCAACTGGTAAATACTCCGAATATGCACTCTGACGTGTATCGAATACCATTTCTCTTTGGCGTGCACGTAGAGCCTTCCTGAATCCATCTTGTGAGCTACAACGCGTTGGATGATACTCAGGTCGAAACCCAGGTTGCTATTGTGCGCAGAACAAATCCAGTTTATGGGTGATAATACGGTCACCTTCCCCGGTCGTTAACTGATGAAAGGTATTGAGCTCGCCGAAGTCGCCCAGAAGCATTTTTCTATGCTTCTTCGAAACTCGAAATGCTGCGCAAGACCTGAGATGCTCTTTATGAAAGGAAAGTTGCTTTGGCCCCATACCCGAATATGGAGTATCCGTGGTCAGATGCGCGCGCAAATTTAATCGTTTGCGTCTCCATCTCCACTATCGATCTTGAAATTTTACATGAAGCTACGTGCATTATTTCTTGATGTTGCAATTTCACTTTTGAGGAGTGTATATATAAATGAACTGGGCTTTTTATTGTCCTAAAACGCTTAAATCATGCCAGACAAAAACGTCTCACAGAAAACAGGAAGCAAGAAATATCTGATGTAAACTAACTTTTAAACCTGAATAGTTTCCACAGCCCTCTGGACTAACATTTCCATTCACTTGACTACATTATGGTATATAGTATTTTCAGTAAAGAAAAATAAATAGTAATTTTTTTCTAATTAAACTTGGTGCATTGTTTTTTAAAACCCGAAATGAGCAGTAGCCTTTCGCTCATACAATGTTATCATTACAGCACACTTCTGACATTTATGACTGAAAACTTAATTGGATAATACAACAAAATCTGCTGTCCATTACGCATATCAAAAGAAACTCTCGGCAAATACATGAGATTAATCATTTTGTTTAACATCAATACTGTTGTTTGAACTGAGATTGAAAAAGTAATTACATTTTGATGGAGGTCTAAAAGATGGGATGGCACGACATCTTTTCCTCCCTAGAAGAATGTTATGTAATATTTAATTTTGAGTTTTGTTTTTTCTGAATTTTGAATTTTCGTCTTCTTAAGACAGATAGAATTAACTAGAAGTTAGGGAATTTAAATTTAATTCAGAGGAACTAATTTATATTCGATGCCATATAAAAATTACTCTATTCAAGCGAATATTTGTCAATATTTATGTATCAATAATTTGTTGAGACCTAAAATACCTGTTATATACACCAATAATCAACATCAAAACGATATGAACATTGTTTCATTCATACTATTTTAATTTTCAAATATCTCAGATTTGGTCAACATTTGTGTTGAAACCCTTACATCTTTTGGTAAAAAAGAAAGAAATTATTTCAGTTTCGTTTTGGATATATTGATTTAAATGTCTTTTATCATGTTTTATAAACATAACACATAATACAACTTTCATTTTTTTAATAAAATTAATGACCGGACCTCAATAGTCTGACAGTTTAGCTCATAATGAACTCGAATCCTGCGACGAGGCACTTTTCAGTCGTTTTAAATCACCAGTATTAAGAAAGATTTGACCATCAGTTGAGAAGTCAGCTAGCAAATACACCTGCTGAGTGCGCAGTTACGTGCGCAGTAGCTCATATTCATTCATTGAACTTTTAAATTTTAATCGTTTTTGTGTTCCGGGTTCATCTTTGTGTAATGATAAGCGAAACTCATTGTTGGTGATCTGGTTTTTTTTTTGTATAGAGTTAATGTATATATATAATATGTATATATATATATATAATAATATATGTATATGTAACTCATATATATTATATATATACTAATATATATATGTATGCTATATATATATATATATATATATATGTTATATATATATATATATATGTAATATATATATATATCTAGTATATATATATATATATATATATATATATCTGTTATATATATATATACATTATATATAATATATATATATATATATGTAAAAATATATTCATTTTAACTTTAATAATGTGTTCGATTTTCTTTTTTTTTTTTTTTTTTTTTCGCTTTCCGAAGAGGCCATGAAAGAGAAAAGAAACCCACATTAATAAGAGACCGATTTAACTACTGTTGAGCTGTATGTTGGTGGCTTGGCGATAATCGAAAGCCGGGAGAAAGGTATAGCTTTGGGACTAATATTTATGTCAATGTGAGTCATGAGTAGCAATAAGCAAAAGAATTAGGTTTATTTTCTACGTTATTTTAAATCACAATCAAAACTTCGCGATTTCATTTTCGTATTATACCTATCTTAATATATATAATATATATATATATATCAATAAAAAAACAAACGAGGGTAATCATTTCGTTTTTTATCAAATGTATCAATGTAATAAAAACTACTTTCGATACACCAAAATGTTTTTCACCTGTATATATAATTAATATTATCACTTAATATTGTTGTATGGTGCAAGAAACAATATTTACTCTGAATTTATGTCTCAAGCTAACACTTATGAAGGCTCAGAAATTTTCACTTGATTGAGTTTTCCTGGGTAACATATTTACCAGTAATTAAATAGGGCCCACTGGAGTATTTTTAAGTTGTATGATTTATATATAGAGGAAGAATTTCAAACATGTATCAGTGTCTCGGGAAACATTTATTTACTTCAAAGTAGTAAAAGTATATTTTACGGTTTGAGTTATGAGGACTCGTAAAGTTACTGTACACTGAAGCATTTGGAAATAAAGTTTTTTAAACGTGAAAAATTCTGAACTTTCTTATCCTCAGGCTATTCATTTCAATTTTCTATAATATAAGCAGTTTGCATTCATCTTTTGAAACTACTTTTTTAGTTAGTGATGAAAATTTATGTGAGGATGTGTTGTTTATTAGAGTTTTCAGTTTTAGATGTTCAAAGCTATAAGACTTAAAGAATAGATTTTTTTCTTAAGAATATCTTTTAAAATATTATTTACCTACTAGTACCATATTTTACATTTAGGTTAAGGAGTCAATTATGATAAAAAATATATTTGAAAGTAGCTATAAAACCAAGGAAAAGCCCAAGAAATATTATACTGTGTATTTATTTTCTATTTATGTCATTTCTTTTGTATATTTATTATCATTTTTAATTTTATTAGACACTACAAGATTCTGTGTTTTGTTCGATATGAATTTTACTGACCATTTTCAAATAAAATTTGAAACTTTGATCATCATAATTCCTTTTTTTTACAACGTTTTCTGAATTTCACTTGGAATTTATTGTGTGTGGTAGTATTGTGCAGTGATGACGTGGTAGTATTGTGTGTGTGTGTGTATTAGTAAATGACTATTGTGTGTGTAGTATTGTGTGAGTGTGTGTGTGTGTCATCATTTTCTCGATCGTTAATTAACCAACTTCCCATCAAGCTAGAGCTTTGAAACACGGGAATCGTTCACTCTTTTCTTTCAATACATGTTAGACGTTTGCGATAAGTTTTAATTAATATTTTCTTTAATAATGCAGTTTAGCCCAATCACTTGGCGCGATTTCAAAAATTTGCTCCAAACTTGGCTGGTTTTTATTTATTTATTATTATTATTTTATTTTTTGTTTAACTTAAGTCCGTAAAACGGAACAGGGTAGCCACATTTAGCAAAATATCGTTAAGTAATTCTTGTCGCCAAGGGTGGTTGGGTAAAAATGCATTCCATTCATTTAATTTACCGGATGAATTAATTAATTTTAGTTAGTTTTAACGTTTTTATGTATTTCACTTGGTGTGTATCTGTCTGTGTGTGTATCACTGTGTCATCAAGTTTTCTATCGTTAATTTAACCAACTTCCCAGCAAGCTAGAGCTCTGAAATTTTGGGAACTGTTCTTACTTGCCTAACAATGCAATATTTAGATATTTGCATCCAGTTTTAACTAATATTTCAATAATTTTTTAATAAACTTTGCCGCCATATAAAAACGTTGTTTTTAAAAACGTTGGTTTTTAATTCGAATTATTAAATCTACTGCCATGTATCTTTACGTCTAATTAAATAGCCAGCAATAATTTGAATCAAATTAAGGATACGTTTGAGAAAGACAAATTATTGTGAAAATCACAAAAATCTAGATAAGGTCGCTCACTCGGATCCCACTTAACTCATCAATCTTAAATTATGATCAATAAATAAGGTCTTAGCTCACCAATTCCCTCGTTCTGATCCAAACACTTCTCACGAACAGCATCATCGTGTTGTTGTACTTTGACTAAGAATCACTGAAAGCCAAAAGATTAATTGTGATTATTCAATCCAATTTAATAATAATTATCAGTCAGCCGTTGTCCATTATGTCCCTTTTCTTACCTTCCAATTCCATTTCGCTATATATCACTATCTCCAATTAAAGTCATTGCATTTATTTTCTTCATTTGATTTACCAAATCACGTTTCATTTTGGTTGGGGAAAAAAAAGTAATTTTTTAAAATTCAAATTACTATAAAGTACCCATGGTTAGTTCAGATAAAATTCGAGAATCATCCAACGTCACGAATTCACGTGACTTGTTTATTTTAATTTTATCACAGAAGTAATTACTTTTAAATTGAAATATATTCAATTTAATAATGTATCGTTTGCTTTAATTTTAATATCTAAAAAGAATATCATTTTCCATTTCAATATTTAATCGTTTTCTTTTATTCTAACATAAAATAAGTAATTTAATAACTTCTTTAAAATTTAGCACCTTTGGTTGCTAAATATGTTTTTTTGCAAAAAATTGCATAGAAGAATTTTTTTTCTTTCTATATTTTATTTTATTATTATTTTAAATATTTAAATTTTTATTTATTTCCCTCTTCCAAATGGATTTGAATGCATTTGAATAAACAAAACCCTTCAGATGTGTTGATAAATATTAGGATTCCACCGAATTAATTATATGTTCACGAATTTAAACTACCTGATAGACCGGAGTCTTAATTCCGCACCATGCGTCAGTCGCCGGTTCAAATGAAGTATTGGGTGCCCTTTGGCGATTGACGACTTTTGGGTGCGATAACGATTTAATATGCGCTTTAGGTTATGGTAACTTTTCCTTACTCTGCTTCATTACGTATCACTACTTTGGCGATCTCTTTCCTGGGTTGGCGTTTATTCTCGAAAGTCGCTAAGTGGCACCCTTTACTTCATTTTAACCCGTTTAATGTTACAACACGTTTAATGTCATAGCAGTTTTCACTGAATTTTTTCTCCTAATAGTATAAATGCTTTGTATATGCATTAAAATAAGTATATTCATTCCTTTCCCCAAAATTATATTTATTTCTCACATTAGTAATTTGATTTATTTGTATTCTATTTAAATATTGCGATATTTCAAATGAAGCATTAGGTGCCCCTTGGCAATTGGCGATTTTTGGGTAATTTTTGGCGATTTTTGTAATGTGATCTCTATTCTTGATTGTATTCGTTAAAAACTACTCGTGAGTTTTTTAAAAAAAAATGCAGGCAACTGCTTAAGAATAGAGTATTTGTATCTTTTCAACCATTTTTTGATAGATCAAAAATTGTTGTTCAATAATTTTGCTGAATATTGGTAAAACTGATTTAAGAATGTCGGAAATATAAAATTTACAGTTGTTTTTTTAATAATTTGGAAAGGAAAGGCAAAATGAATGTGTTTCAGTGGTGCAAAGGTAAATGATTCATTGAGAAAATGGTAGAATGTTCAATTTGCAAGATAGAGATGCGCTTGGTTGAGAAAAAGGATACGTAAAAAGGGAATTCTGAAAGCAACCAATGAGAATGTGCATCGGATAAGAAAATCGGATCGCTGTCAATCAGGGTACCTGCATTAAGGGTACAGCAATTGGGGGTCACACAAATGCCACTGAAAATATAGGAAGGGCGAAAAACGCCTCAACGTGGACAACACATACGTGCGGAAAAATTCAATTCATACCTTGCGGAATTCACGCAGCGAAAAAACGCATAAAACCGGCAGTTCGCATGAGATTTTTGACATTTTTTGTTGAAATCTTTCAAAAAATCATGTTATTATTTGATATTATTGTATTGCATATTTATTATTATAGTTCCAAAATATAAAATTATACTTAAGAATTTATATATATACTAGCCGATATCCACCCGCTTCGCTGGGAAGACGATAATATTATATTTTGAAACCCGTACGTAAAATATCAAAAAAAAAAAAAAAAAAAATCAATTTTTAAACGATAATGATAATCTAAACTTAAAATTTTAAGAAATTGACTGTCTGTAATAATGGTTATCCACGACTTTTAAATATATGAGAAAAATAAAAAAAAATTAGTAAAATGTCACCCTATATATATATATATATATATGAATAAAATTTATTCCACCGTATACATGTTACACCTAGTATTGCCAAAGATGCAACCTTTTGTCAGAAGATTCATCATGTGCTTAACTTTCAAATGAAATACTCTCGCAATGACATTTTGTCTATCATAAGATTTTTGTCCTTGCCTCAAGACATCTTTGATTTCTGACCATTTAGGATGGCAAGTGACTGCGATCTTAAAAAAAAAAGTCGTGCAAGTCGGGACGTCCAAAATGTCTTATGTATGTCATAGCCTCTTCAGTTCGTTCATGCATGTAGCGAGGTCCTCCAGTAAACGTAGATTGTCTTATGTGTGCTACTCCGTAGAAGAAGTCGCCATTTTAGTACTTTTCAAAATCCCGCAAAGTTATGGAGCTAAACTACACTTTCACCAACCGTGGGATTCCAAACGCATTTACTTCTTTCACTAAATCTGTACGTTTCCTATTTTTCGACACGCACGAAATTTCACATAAAGAGCCCCTTCTCCCAAATCTTGCCAATCCTCCATTAGCGCTTCAATATTCAAATATTTGGTATTTTTCCATTCCGCACTCGCAAATCTCACCAAGTAAACTTAATGGGTGACAATACACAGCATATATAGAAAAAAATATATAATCCGTTCGGCGTCGGTCAAATCATGTTTGGCGATAAAGTCACCAAAATTTACATAACCGACGGATAAGAGAAGATAACGCATGAAAGTTGCATTTTGGATAAGACTTCCGTAAAATCCGTTCTTAGTGAGCGTCTACATCGCAAAATGAGTAACTATGCTAAATTTCAAGTCGATTGGTTGAATAGTCTTTGAGATCTCGTGATGAGTCAGTCAGTGATATTTCGCTTATATATAAGTATCAGGAATGATTTTTAAAGTTTGTTTCAGCATCAATCAAATACTCAGAACACGTGGCCGAAATAAGCTTTTATTTTTTTTTGTCAGACTTTACTCGAGCTTCGGCCATCAAAGCCGAAGCGAAAACACCATAAAAATCTCAGATGATCATCAGAGAGGAGTGTATGAGCAAGAGCGAGTGCTTTTCGCTGTGTTTTTCTTTGTATATCAGGAAAAGTCCACTATAAACGTCAGAGACCATGTGGTATGGATGAAGAGATTTCGAGGAAGTCTAAGAGTAGACCAATAGTCCGATAGGGATCATCCCTAGTCTGGAGCGTGGGAAAAAGCTGACTTTACAGATTTTACGAGCGCGTGATAGCATAAATTAAAGTTAAAAAGGAATTGTATCAGGAAATAAGAATGAACACTATCTTTTAAAGGAGATAATGGGAAAAATTAAGAAATTAAATTATTGTGAAAAACAAATAGGAATTAAATTTAAATCATTGTATAAATATATATATATATATATATATATATAATAATTATTTGTAAATATCTGCTTGTAATAATATAAATAATTCTTATTTCTAATTTTAATTATTCTTTATAACTAATTTTATTATATATATAATTTTGTAAAAATTTATAAATTATTAAAATATTTATTTATAATCGATAGTTTACAAAGAATCATTAGTAAAACATAATAAATTATGAGTTGCTATAATATATAAATATCAATTTTTTGTATAAATTTGTAATTATACTTATTTATTTTTTATATTACGAAATACAGCTTTAAATCGTTGTTATTCTTCATAATTTTGATTCTAAATATTAAAAATTATAGTAACATAATTCATGAATATAATTATTAATAAATTTTGATTATTGCTTACACTTAAATATTGTAAATATTTCTATAACTTTATTATTATCTTATCGTTCATGTTTAAATTTACATTCTCCGTTCAATACCTCTTCAGGTTTTGGTTTATTTTTCATGTACTAAGTCATTGGGATGTCATTCATTACGCATCACTACTCTGGGGATCTCTTTACTAAGTTGGCGTTTTTTCCCAAATGTCGCCAAGGGGCACCCGATACTTCACTTTAACCTTATCCCCTTTGTACGATGACCGGTTCGTTCCAGTCCTGTGGGAGATCGACTTACAGAAATGAATGAGAACAAGTGTAAGAAAAAGAAAACGAAAGAGTGTTTACTGCGAAATATGATCCCTTTTCCCCACTTTCCTACCAATATCTTGCATTTCCCTAACGGTATATATCAACATGATTACTACCTGTTGACAACCCAGGATTATTTTATGCCCCGGGGACCTTTACATGTAGTAATCCGACTTATGCGTGCCATCAAGACATTTGGTCTCGTAAATATAATAAATTAAAGTACATTATGATTGTAATAAACAAGCTTGTCATTTCCTATTCGAAAATAAGTGTTCCGTGCGCGGAAATAATTACTCAAATTAAATATTCTTTTTTGTTCAGTCTCCTTGTATTTGGGTTATAAATATTTACAATAGGTTAGCAAGATTTTATCGAACGAAAATAAATATAATTTATTGCTATATAAAAAATCTTTCGAATTCATATGACTGGTGCTGCTTCATTTATTTTGTACTTCCGCTTTTGACAAATTCACTCAAAATGGTTTTATAATAAAATGAAAAGAACTATTGATACATATTCGATTATTATGTCATTAATGTTAAAAGTCTTTTTTTATATTAAGAGAAAGAAAGCATTTCTTTTATTATCTCTCAAAAAAACTAGTGTAAAACCTAAGCAACTTGTCAGATTGAGCCAGAATTCTGAAAACAACCAACAGGATGACATGAAATTCACACTACAGAAAGGCATAATGTAGCACTTAAAGGTTGATGAAAGCATAGTTGCCAATAATTGAATTGTTCACATACATTATGGAACAAAGCAGAAAAATGTTTTGTTGACAGGATGGTGTTAGTAAAAAATATTATTAGGCCATGCGGAAGAACAGTAAACCATTGTCCCTTAGTAAGGAATATGGCCTTACCTAACTAAAAGGGCTGAGTGATACCGTCTTTTCATCCAGTAGTTCTCGACGCAAGAGTTGTCAAATCGTTAAGGAGCATTATATTTATTGTCATTATTTAAGTATGTTTTGATCAATTATTATCGTTATTAAGTCTCTAATTGCTATTTAAACTTTATAGTAATTATTTATTCCTTTAAATAATAATATTTTTCATTATTTTGATCGAAAAGTAATAAAAAAAAGTTAGTTTAAAATCGAAATTTCAATTTACAATGAAGTCAAGCATCTTAAGGTGTCCGCAAAATTTCATGTACTTTTCAGTATACAATTGAATTCTATAATTTAGGTAATTTATTATTTTATTCAAATATTTTATTATTTTTTGAACATTATTGTATTATTATTTAAATACTTAATTGTTATAATTTAAGAGTTTTTATTAAATGTTATCATTAATATTTAAGTATTTTGATTTCATATTGTTCTATTACTATATCAGTTTTTCATTAATTGTTAAATATAATAATAAAAATTAATATTATTATAATAAAATATTATTATTATTATTATTAATTGTCAACCATAATAAGATTTATATTTTTATTATTAAAATAATATTTTTACTGCACTGCAATAATAATAATAATAATAAGTTGCAGTAGTAATAGTAGTGCTAGTTGCACTGAAGTATTTTGATTGTTAGTGTTATTATTACTTTCATTTAAGTAATTCTATTGTTTTTTAAGTATTTTGAATGATATTTTAAGCATTACTATTACTATTATTAGTAGTAGTATTTGAGTATCTTAACTAGATCAGCAATTGCGCGTACTATTATATAACATATTGGAATACTCTAATTTTAGTATTATCATATGTTTGTGATTAGATCTTATGTATAATTATAAAAGTATTTTAATTGTTATTTATTAACTGGAATTTTAATTAGTAAATGTAGTACTAATAATATTAGTGCTATTAATAATAAAGTTTTTGATTATTACATAAGGTACTTTATTTTGTTAAAGTTTTTGTTTGATTGTTGTTAGTATTTAAGTATTTTGATTCCCATTGTTATTATACTTTTTAAGTATTTTTATTATTGGTTTCGTACCTCTATTAAGATGATCAGCAATTACGCCTACTATTTTATAGCATACCTGAATTCTAATATTTATTACTATTATTATGTACAAATTTTTCATTTAAATAGTTTTTCTAGTGTAGCTAATTTAAACATACATGAACATCCAATTATAATGGCTTATTACCAAACAAATCACAAAAATAATGTTGGATCTTTTTTAACATTAGAATAAAACAAATATAATTGCAATTAACGAAAACATGTCTGTGAACAAATTAGTTGTTTATTAATTATTAAGAACCGTGTGTCTATAGTTATCTCAAATTCCCTATCACTAAATATCTTGATCTATGTAAATATAGTGATAGAGGAATACTTGTCATGAATATGATAAATTTAAATTGTTCAGTTATGTCAACTCCTTAATTCCTATCTCAAAGTCAGATTGATTAAAGAAAGAAGACACTTCCTTCTTATTTCTTGTCTGTAGAGTTCCTCACTTTCTTTATTTTCTGAATGTTATCTTTATATTTCCAGATGAAATCAAACAAATCTAATAAAGTAATGTCTAGCCTATTTCTATAAGATGTATTCTTGCATTTGGTGTGGGAGGAATCGATTTTACACTTTAAACTTAAGTTTTCAGGATTCCTTGAGGAAAAAGTTGTTTTTATCAATGTTAGTCGTCATTTTCTCTATTCCGAAATTCTATACTGCATGAACTTTTGATTTCCTTTTCTATTTAGAATAGCAAGTTGTTCATATAGCTAGAAATCTAAAAAAATAACAGAATACAGTAGTTAAAAATTCTGGGATGAATTTGAAAGGTAAATTTTTTTCGTATACGAGTAGGTAGTAACAATCAGTCCGTTTAATTGAATGTTCAAATTCTACTGTAAAACGGCAAATTTAATCCAAAGACTTTTAATTACTATTTTGTGTGAAATTATTGTAACTTTTCTGAATGGAAGAAAATTTAAGAGCGAAATAAAAAATGTTATTGTTTCCAGTTTCAATCGTTAAAATACATTCAATAATAAAAATATACTTACATATTTATGACGATTATAATATTCTAATATTTTTTTTAAAAAAAATGTTTGAAATTGTAATTCCCCACAGCTCAAATTCTGCCTTGTAGTTTATTATATTATCTTCAAATTCAGCATCTTATAATCAATTTAAGCTCTAAATGTGATATCCATCAAAATATCGTTCGCTTTCATAATCTATTTCACTTAAATTATCGTATTTTTTAAAAATCGTTTCATGATTATTTTTCAAGAAATCGTTTCGTATTTCAATTGATTTCTTATTTTTAAGCAATTCTTATCGATTATATTTGCTCGTATAAAATTATTTGTGCTATTTTATAATAACTGGTTTTTAATTACAGAAATTTAAAAAAAAAAAAAAAAAAAAAAAAAAAACGGTTGAAAATTGTGATTGAAGAATTCAAATTCTGACTTGTAGTTTGTCATATTAACTTCGGATTAAGCATCTTATAGTAGTCAATTCTAACTCTAGAAGTGATGTTCCTCAAAATATAGTTTCACTTTCACAATCACTTTCAATTAAAATATTGGTTTCTTAAAATCATTTCATGGTTTATTTTTCCAAAAATAACTTAAATTATCGTTTGGTATAGAATTAAGTTCACATGTTTATGCAATTTTTATTCATTTTATTTGCTCGAAAAAAGTGGTTTGTACTATTTTATAATAAATATTTTTGCAGTTATATTTTTTGAATGGTTGGAAATTGTAATTCCTTAGTTTGAATTTTAGTTTATAGTTTTGTTTTTTCTTTGTATTCAAAAGTCTTAAAGAACTCACTTATAGTTATAGCTGTTAAATATATATAGGTATTTTGTCAAATATCTCGTAATTCATTAAATCTTTTAACTAATATTGATTACCTTAGTGTAACTCCTGAAACGACGACAGATTATTTGAAGAGTGAATCATCTCAAATGGAGCGTTTTATTATTTGCAATGATATTTTACGCCAATAGAGACAGTCTACCTAGATAAGCTGAATTACTATAAAATGGGTTTTATTAGTGCAGTCCATTTGAATCATTTTGCGACAACCGACAATACCTTAAGATATCTGTGCACCTTTTAGAACGTCATTTTTGCCCAAAATTTTCGATTTTCTAATTTTAATGTCAGTTTAAAATTTAAACTTTTTTTTTCTTTCTAATAGCATTTGAATTTTGCTTATACCTTATTTAGAAAACTTAAGTTACAGGGATTTGATTTTTACTAGGTAGCTAATTTTTAATTGCATTTGAAAGTTTGTTTTTGATTTTTCTCAAAATGAGTTTTCTCGTCATATTTACATATGGCAACGGGGATATCAGAAAATGTTATGAACCAAATTAGTTTAAATATTGCAAGTATCTTCTTTATATAGTTTTTAAGAACCCCTACAACTTTCATGGTTGTAAAATTGATACGTTTTTAGTAACAAAGGTGTAAATCATGTATTGTTAACTTTTTCTTGATTTTTCATTGTTATTTGACTCGAAACACAATTAAAATTGTAATAAATTAATATTCATTATGAAAGTAGTACCAGCCCCAATACATGTTATGATGAATAAGATAAAATTGACGAAATAATGATATTTTTGTTTACTTTTAAGTTTTGAGCATTATTCTGATAATCAATTTATGTGCTATTCTCAACATGCTTTCCCCTGCAATTTCTTTTCTTTTTCTTTCTTTTTTTTTTTTAAAAAGCAGATTATTAAATGTGTTTTTCATAGTTTTAGGTTATATTTTAGCATTAAAAATATTTTGATTGCAAATATCAATGTATTTCAAAAAAATTTCTCCGAAAGTGTACGGATACCTTAAAAAAGCCAAAAATATCGAACAAATATTTTTTTTTCTATTTTCAGTGGCCCATATATTTGGAAAGCTTGGTCCCAATTTTAAGATCTAAGAAGCAATTATTTTTGAAACATTGAACATTTTTGGAGTGTTGTCAGTTTTAAAATTTAATTGTGAGAGGGATGGTTATTTTCGATTAAAGTTTGAAGCCGCTTTGAGTTCTTAAATTTAGTTACTAAAAATTATATCTGAATTGATTGTTTTAGGGAAATGGACATTGACTTCAACTTTCCTTATTAATATCGTTTTTGTTGGTTCATATTCTAAGTTATTTTAAAATTCCCGTTCTTAAGAAACCACAACAGATAAAAATGACTTGTATGTTTTTACGCAAAGTTTATACATCTCAGAAGTAATGCATTTTATTTTTCTTTCCCTGTTAAGAAAATGCTTCGCCGAAATTTTCAGAAATTGTTATATGCAATGCAGCGACAAGAAGAAATATTAGTGGAAATAATAATTATGAAAACCAGCCTTCAGCAGATACTGCTGTAGAGGTATATTGCATAAAAAAGATTTCCTTGTTGTGTGTGAGTACAAAAATACATTATGGATATATTGAAAACTTAGGTAATTTATTTACAGAACCACTGTACAATCTTGTCGCGTTTAAGGCTCCCGTCTACTCGCCATTTTGGTTTCATCAGCTTAATGTTAATCCTATGGAATTTCGACTTGAATTCCCACACCTTTATTATTTGTTCTATTTGAATGCACTAAAGTGCATCTGAAAGAGCAAAAAATAATCAATGCTTCTGTGGAATTACTTTTTTCCTAAGATTTTTAAAAATATTTTTATTCTTATTTTAATTATTCGTTTTTGAGTTTTCCGGTCTTTAAAGAATATTTTTAGATATTTTTAAAAATCGGAGGGAAAAAGTAATTCCACAGAAGCATTCATTATTTCTTGCTCTTTCAAATGCACTTTATTGCATTCAAATAGATCAAATAATAAAGAAGCGAGAATTCAAGTTGAAATTCCATAGGATTAACATTAAGGTGATGAAACCAAAATGGCGGGTAGACGGGCGCCTTAAGACTTCGTTTCGGTAAAAGAAGTGGATTTGAAATTGTACGTGTTATTTTGCAAATGGATCACCTCCGTAAAAGAAAATTATTTTCCTATGCATTTTCTAAGATTATAAATAATTATGTAGGCCTTTTTGGATCACATGTAATCTCCTTTAATGTTAAAAAGTTATTTATTTATTGATAATAACCTTAGAAAAAAATAGTTGTTTTTTTTCCTGTAAAATTTACAAAAGGATAGGCAACGCCTATTCAAAATGGATGATTAAATTATTTAAACTTCTTGTTGAAAGTAAATGCAGTGAGAACTATGGCACGATTACGAAAAGATTGTTTATTTACCGAAAGACATACATGAAAGAAAGCGCAACAGCAAATGCTCCACGATCGGAGCTTCACCAGCAGCAATAGGAGCAACAGTGACGTATTAGTTCTTCTTCGCCTTTCTTTGCGCGCATGCGCATCCAGAGTTTACATGGCGAGGCGCAATCTATCTTATGTTGGGGGAAGGGAAAGCAAATATACATTGATATCCAACACTTCTCTTATGCAATTGATTTTTATTATAATCTCAATAAGAGGATCGTTTATAAAAATAAAAGTTTATTTTTCTTAGAATTAGAAAACAAATCAAGCCATCAACAATAATTAATTACAGTTTCTTATTTTATTATTTCAATGGTTCCGTTACTGTTTGATGTAACTTTCTATAACTTACGAGTATCGTTCAATAAGTCCTTAAAAAATTGAAACACTAATTATTTTAAGCAGAATTTCTTATTTTTTAACATAATCTTGTTTTAGCTCTTATACTTTTCCTAGCATTTCTCTAGCTTATTTAAGCCATCTAAAAAATAAGTTTTCGAAAGGTCCTCAAAATAGGCATCTGTTTGGGCAATCACCTCTTTGTTCGACGAGAGCCGTTGTCCACCGAGCTATTTCTTTTAAGTTTGGAATTAAGAAAATAGTCTCTAGGGTCCGAATACGGTGGATATTACTGGTGCCATTACGGCATATAATACTCTTCAATTTTTTTCTTTTTACAAGTAATCAGTGAAGATGATTCTGCATGCATCCTAAAAAAGACCATGGTCATCACATTGATGGCCGAATTCACCGTCTTTGCTTTCTTCTAACCCGTTTATCTTCTAAAACCCGCCATTCATTTGTCTCTGGAGTGCAGTAGAGTATCCACGTTCCATCTACAGTTATGAATCTACGCAGAAACTCGACAGGATTTCGAGGAAACCACACGAAAATTGCTTCATTGTCGACCACACGATTGCGATTATTTTCTATTGTGAGCAAACGTGGCACCCATCTTGCCGAAAAGTTTTTCACAAACAATTTTTCATGCAAAATTTAAAACCTATACCTTGGAATATGCCAGGGGCCTCAACTATTTCGTGCACTCTGATTCATCTATCACTTAAAAAGCATCGGATATTTTATCAATCATTCTGGAGTAATCCTTTCCACTGTACGTCCCGAACGACATCCAACTTTTGTGGATGTCGTTCCCAATATAGCATTATATATAGTTATACCAATATAGCATATATAACAGATGGATCAATAAGTTTCGAGACTAACCCAGAGATGGCGCTCGTAGTAAACCAGTAACCAGGTC
>BMAW01009738.1:15306-29554 GCA_019974015.1 Nephila pilipes | reverse complement strand
TTGAGGAAAATAATTCAAATATGTTAGATTAACAATGGTCAAAAAATCTTACAACTGTTCCACTTTCTATAGAAATTGGTATGTTTAAGTCAATTATCAAAATCAGCCAATGAATCATTTTAGAATATTAGCTTTATTTATTAAGGCAAGCTTCAGATATTCGTTTATATTTAAGCGTCTTTTTTATCTAGTTGTAACAAGTATTTCTCAGCTTTACATTTTATTATTCAAAGAATAAGTTTCATTGGCATAACTATTTAAACACAATATGTGTTATATTTTATCCTTAATTCTAATTCCTAAAATTTCTATTTAGTATAGCATTTTAACATTTGTTTGGTGTCTTAACATTTATCCTAAATTGCAGAATATTTCTAATTTGAATTAGCAATCTATTGATGGCTAACATAGTACTGCAGTATAGAAAGAGTAATATTCCAAAGATATATATTGCTTACAAATAAACAACAGTATTTTTAATGAAAAAAACAACTGTAACACCATAATTTAACGCTACCTTCCATGCACTATTAGATGGTAGCCAGATGGCGCCACAGGTTCTTTTTGCTTAGAATCGCAAGCACAATAAGCGCAAGCTCGATGGAAGGCGAAATACCTCTTTAGCAGAATGATGGAATAATGTTCGTGAATTTGTGTTTCATACATATGTCTTGTATCCATCCTTGTGTTGTGGAACGTGTCAAGTATTAAATAATAATGTTCCTGAAACCATCCCGGCTGTTCATTATAAATAATAACAACATTGGAGGGATACACAATGAATTAATTATTCTTTCAATTATAGGTTTGATTCCATTTTATTTTTTCCTCTAACAGAGATAGATGTTTAATTTAAAAAAAAACTCACAAATCAAAGCAAATATACCTCTGAATTAATCAATAATAAGTTTCCGCGAAGATAACATACAAAAGACTAACTTATTTTGAAAAAAAAATTGAAAAATTAAATTAGAATTAAAACTGAAAAGTAGGCTTACTTAAAAATAATAAAATATCACATTCATCTTTTTAAATCAATAACAGACCATGTGGTCAGCTCTATGATTATATAATATAAAGACAACCAAAAATATTTCTCATTTATTTTATTTATCTAGCATAAAACATATATGATACTTTTACGATATTAATAATCAAACGAAATAATATCTTTCTCCAAAGTATTCGTCTCACAGTTTATCTATCTATATATATATAAGCGAAATACCACTGACTGACTCATCACGATATCTCTAAGACTATACAACCGATTGACTTGAAATTTGGTACAGTTACTCATTTTGCAATGTAGACGCTCACTAAGAACGGATTTTATGGAATTCTTAACCAAAATGTAGTTATCATCGGTTAATCTTTTCTTACCCATCGGTTATGTCATTTTGGCGACTTTATCGCCAAAAATTACATGACCTACGCCAAACGGAATATATTTTTTTAAATGTATACTGTGTATCGCTACCAATTAAGTTTACTTGCGAGATTTGCGCGTGCGAAATGGAAAAATACCAAATAATTTAATATTGAAGCGCTGATGGATGATTGGCAAGATTTTAGAGAAGAGGCTCTTTTTTGCAAAATATCACCAAATATCTTCCACCGCCAAGTAGAAGCATTTCAATGACCTTGCATTGTGAATTTTAAAAAGCTATACTATGGTAACCCCAGCTGATTTCGGTTTTGCTGAACAAGCGATAATTTTTTATTGTTGTGGAACCTAGACGTATGTTTTAAATTTATGAGAAAAGTATTTTATTATTAATAATGATTGATAAACTACATTTGTAAATCTAAACGCAATCTAACGAAGATATTGAAGTTGGCTTTTAACAAATGAATAATAACGGTATGTTATTCATGTCATTAATAAAAAAAATAAGTAGCTATCAAAATATTTATTTTGATGTACGCATTAATTGTAACCTAATGTAAATATCATGCAAAAGTTTTGTTTCTGTATTTTGGTAATTTTTAGTTTTTGTTTTCTAGGAAATAAACATTTTTCATTTTTTAAAATGGCTGGATATTTTATTGTTTTCAGAATACAGAATTATTTTTAATGCTATGATTTTTAAGGTATCCGACTACGTTAAAAACTCGAATTTTGGAGAAAATATCGAATTTTTTTTTATTTATCCATTAAAATATTTGAAATCTTCTCTTTCTGAAGCTACCTTCCATTTGTAGCTACGGTATATAGAAATCAAGTTTTAAGTATTTTAATATCAGACACTTTCCAAAAAAATCACCGGAAGTCACGATTTCGAAACCGGAAGTTAATGTCTTGTCAAAAATATTCGTTTATTTCTAATATTTTTAAGAACATTTACTACTTATATTTTTTTAAAAAACTTCTAAAATATATTAAGATTCATTTTGAGAAATCTGGCATCACATTTAGTTGTATAATTTTCAAGAAATCTGGCAATATACACTTTGTTTACTATTTTGCTGAGCAAAGTTTTTTGAATTACTTCCGAGTTCTGTTTTTAATTGTCATTTTGTTTCTGTTTGAAATAACTGTTTAAATTGTAAAATAGTTTTTAGATTAATATTCTTTATTTTAACTATGGGTAGTGCGAAAAATAAACGTCAGAGCAAGAAAAGGAAATTTCATGGTAATCGTCATTCTGTTTGTCAGACATCTGATACAGTCAGCACGAGCAGCGAACGAAAAATTGGAACTGTGGAAACAATAATGAAGGATAGCTTCAAAAAAGATATGAATACTCTTGGTAATAGGATTTATAGCCTAGAAATCATTTCAAGTGTCATTGAAATGCTGAGTTGCCCTTTGTGTTTATTACAAAGTTTAGTACTCAAGGAAGAGTCCAGTTTTGGTTTTCTTTCCAATATGCTCCTGAAATGCACAAACTGTAATTTTATTCATGGTTTTTCATCAACTAAGAAAGGAAATAAGATGAATGAAATCAATATGCAGTTTGTTTTAGGTATGCGTTTGATTGGAAAAGGCCATAATGCCTCGAAAAAGCTGAGTGCTGCATTAGATATGCCATGTTTATCCAAGTCAGCTTTCAGGAACTGTGAAAAAAAGTTATTGAAAGTTACAATACCTATTGCACAGGATTCTATGAATACTGCAGCTTCCGAAATAAAAGACATCAATCATCAGGAGGAGGATTTGACTAGCTGTGGTGTATCTTGTGACGGTACTTGGCAACGTCGAGGTCACATGTCATTGAATGGGTGTGTAGCAGCTTTATCCATTGATACAGGTAAAGTTGTAGACATTGAAATCATGTCGAAGAATTGTCGCATATGTACTCGAAACAAAAGGTTGAATGTATCCCGTGACCACATTTGCTCAAGAAATCATTCTGGGTCATCATCCAGCATGGAATCCGTTGGTACATATCGTATATTTGAACGGTCTTGCCATTTGCGACAGTTGAAGTATTCGTCCTTTTACGGTGATGGGGACTCTCAAGGTTTCTCAGCAGTGAAAGACGTTTACGGAAAAAATAGTGTTTGCAAATATGAGTGCATAGGACACATTCAGAAAAGAGTCGGGACCCGCCTTCGAAAACTAAAATCAAACCAGAAAGGATTAGGTGGGAAAGGAAAACTAACAGATAAATTTATTAATAAATTGCAAAATTACTACGGTATTGCAATTAGAAGCAATGTTGGTGATTTGCCGGGAATGCAAAGTGCTGTAATAGCAGCATTTTATCACAGCTGTTCAGGAGGAGATCAGCCAATGCATGGCCAGTGTCCGAAAGGACAACTTAGTTGGTGTAAATATCAACGTGCTATTGCTTGCGGTGCAAAAATAAATGAAAAAAGCAAAAGCCTGCCTAAAACCATTGTTAATTCCATCAAATCCACTTATTTTGATTTATGTGAACAAAGTTTATTAAAAAAATGCCTCCATGGCAAAACACAGAACTCAAATGAATGTTTTAATGGTTGCTTATGGAAAATAATCCCGAAAGATGTATTTGTTGACCATGAAACATTTACTTTGGGAGCTTATTTATCCGTAATACATTTTAATGATGGTTTTAAGGGAGTGTTGAAGATATTTCATGCGTTAGATGTGTTTCCGGGGCAGTATACGGTTGATGCCTTTAAAAACTTGGACATTATTCGCATTGCTGACTCTAAACGACATTCATTCCCATCAGCAAAAATGGCAAGAAAAAAAATTCGCACTGCAAGAAAATCAAATTTTAAAAGAAAAGAGAATGAAGAAGGTGTAACTTATAAAAGTGGGGGGTTTTAGATTGATTTGGTATGTATATCTTTATTTTCTGAACAAGTTTTAACTTTAAATCCAATTTCTGAAGAATGCATTTTTCAGTATTTTTACAATTTTTGAAAGGTGATAACTCAAATGTTTTTTTCTATTTATTGATAAAATTTGGTAGAAATGTTTTTCATGTTATTCTTAAGAACCTGTACTAGGATTTTTGTAATGTATTGTTTATAAGTGTATTTATTCACATTTTAATGCATAAGAATGGATGATTTTTCTTAAAAAAACACGTGCTGTTATTTCGACTCTTAATAACTCTTCAAATAATGTGAATTATAAGAAAATCCTAGTCCAGGTTCTTAACAGGTATCATATCAATACATATGCTGAATAACAATGTTATAGAAGAATTTTTCATGAAAGGAGTATCTTTTGAAAATGTGCTATTTTTTCCTTATTTTATGCTAAAAATTTGCATTTTAGAATTTTTTCATTGTAATAAAACTATTTAAATGTTTTTTTACGTACATTCTAATTCAGTTGATACTAAATATTTGAAAAAATTATTCATTTATACGGTTTTTCAAAATTATTGTTCCGAACGTAGTCGGATACCTTAAGAGCTATTCTGTCTATTCAATTGCAGTTCCAGATATGCTGCTACCGTAAGAGTTATCCTTTTGCAAAAAGAATAACGTAATAAGGGTGACTTTTTGCTAAAAATTTTTATTATACTTCATTTTTTTGTTAGTATTTTTTGTTGAATTTTAAAATAATTTGATTTAAAAAAGTTAATTTCGGTTATATTTTTTAACTTGAAAATTATTTCATTGTAGGTTAATAAAAATTGATTTTTCATATTTACTTTTCAGTTATAGTTCTTAATAATGGATGTTGAATATATTTGGATCGATGGAATACCTACTCCTTTCAAAGTTTTTAAAATTCTTGGCGACGGAGCATGTTTATTTTCGTCTCTGTCTTTGCTGGTGTTCGGTGACATATCGATGGCGTATAAAATGAGAAATATTATTGTTTCTCATGTGTTTAACAACTGGGATCGGTTTAAATGCTACACTCAAATGCTATCTGGCGCCCCTTATAATACTAACGATTTATATTTTACCGAAATGTGTAAACCAAACACGTATGGATCTATTTGCTAAATTATGGCGGCGGCAGAGCTATTTCCCTATCAGTTCGAAGTTTATCAAGGTGGCTGCCATTTAGCTTCTGTTGGGGGAACAATTCAGGGGGAAAAAATATTACGTTTTACGGGGAACTGTAATAGTTGTCATTTTGATGTTTTATTTAAATAGTTGGATTAACAAATAGAAGTAAAGTTAATCCTGGTTATGATAATGTGAAACAAAATGAAGAAAATGTGTCATCTTTAGTGTTTCAACCTCAAGAAAATGTGTCTATGCTACTTTCAAAGACTCAATCAATATCTAACATTGATTTTTCAAGTTCAAGTGAATCAATTATTAATGATGTAATATCTCTTCAACTAAATAAAGGTAAAAGAAATGAAGAAAAAGATTCACAAATTCAATTAGATATAAATAAGTAAGACCAGCTGCTACAAAATATATTCAAAGTCATCCTGAAGAACATAGAGAAGCTGCTTCATAATATATTAAAAGCCATCCTGAAGTACATAGAGCGTAAGAAAATACTTTTCTAATACCCCCCACGTGAATCAGGCAGCTGTAATTAAATACAATGATAAAAGATCAAAAGTTAATTTAGCGCCATGGACTTCCAAAAATTTGTCTGGTTTTAAATATGAAATATATATCGACTATTCAAATGATAAAATTGTCAGTATCGGAAAACGTTTGCCCTGTTCGAGGTGCCGTGCTTTAAAATGATAGAAGAACCTCCGGGAATGTGCTGGAGTGGTGGTCAAGTCCTGCTTCCTGTTATTAGATCCTTCCCTGAACCTTTGAATAGTCTTCTTAGCCATAAGGATCAGCTTTCAGAACATTTTCTTTCTACAATTCGCAAGTATAATGGATGTTTTCAGATGACGTCATTCGGAGCAAAAGTATTGAAGGAAGGAAATTTTATGCCAACATTTAAAGTCCAGGGCCAGGTATACCACAGAATAGGTAGCCTATTGGCTGAGCCTCCTCAACAACCTTCTTTTCTTCGGTTTTACTTTCTCTGTGATGATGAACGTGAAAGAAACATTCATTGTGGTATTTTCCCAGGTGTTAAGCCAGAATTAGCCAATTACAAAAGGAGCTACATGAACATAACAGGTATATTCACGATTTCAAAGCTGCTGTTGATTCAGTTCCTAAAGACCAAAAGGAGTTCAAGGTTATAATTAATGCCGATAAAAAACCATCTAGAGAACACAAAGGTCGTTTCAATGCTCCAATTTTCTTGATATTTTATGTATAGGTTCCAAAATATAATATTATCGTCTGCCCAGCGAAGCGGGCGGGTATCAGCTAGTATATATATACAAGCGAAATACCACTGACTGACTCATCGCGATATCTCTAGGACTATACAACCGATTGACTTGAAATTTTGTACAGTTACTCATTTTGCGATGTAGACGCTCACTAAGAAGGGATTTTACGGAATTCTTATCCAAAATGTAATTTTCATCCATTAATCCACTCTTACGCCAAACATGATATGACTGGCTCCAAACGGAATATATTTTTTATACGTATACTGCGTATTATCACCAATTAAGTTTGCTTGGCGAGATTTGCGCGTGAGAAATGGAAAAATACCAAATAATTTAATATTGAGGCGCTGATGGAGGATTCGTAAGATTTTGGCAAAGAGGCTCTTTTTGCGAAATTTCGAGCATGTCGAAAATAGGAAACGTACATATTTAGCGATAGAAATAAATGACTTTATATTGAGCGATAGAAATAAATGAAATAAATCAGTTGGTGATAGCATATTTTACAATAAAACTTAGCGGAATTTTGAAAAATACTAAAATGGCGACTTCTTACGGAGTAGCGCACACGCAAGACAATCCGCTGAGTAGGATGCATTGTAGGTTTATCATATATAATGTAAATGTTGAGCCCCGAAATTCCTACATTTAGAGATTTATCACCAAATATCTTCCACCACCAAGTCGAAGCATTTCAATGACCTTGCATTGTGAATTTTAAAAAGCTATACTATGGTAACCCTAGCTGATTTCCGCCCGCTTTGCTGAGCAAACGATAATTTTTTATTGTTGTGGAACCTAGATGTAAGTCTTAAATTTATGAGAAAAGCATTTTATTATAAATAATTATTGATAAATTACATTTGTAAATCTAAACGCCGCAGTATTACGAAGATATGGAAGTTGGCTTTTAACATATGAATAATAACGGTATGTTATTCATATCATTGATAAAAAAAATAAGTAGCTATCAAAATACTTATTTTGGTATACTTAAAAATTTATATATTTGTGGTTTATATTCAAAGGAGACAAAAATTAAATTTATTGATGTGATATTTTATTATTTTACTTTTGAATTTGAATATTTGATAATTTTATTTTATTTTTGCTGTTGTCGTAACATTTTATTTAAAAATTTTGAAACTGTTATTTTTTGTTTATTGAGTGGTGTGACGGGTTGTCGTGTCTTCAGAAATGTTCAATTTTATGGCGTCATATAAAAACTCTTATCCTTGAAAGTTAATATGATTGTCTCTCTTCAAAACGACTTGAGCGCGAAAGAGTTTTCCGAATTATTGATTGACATAGAATAAAATAAATGACTAAATATTACAGAGCAAGAAGGAAAGATAACTAATCCGATTAAACTATGTGATACTGTGGGAGATTTGATTACTTTGACTGATAGAATATATCCATATATTGAATATGCCACATTAAATAGCTTATTGTGGTTGAAAGAAAGAGCAAGTCTGACTCCAACAAATTAATCAGCAGATAAAATTAATGATTTTATGCTAGAGAAACTGACAACTGAACAGATAAAGTATGAGTCTATAGATACAGTCATAGATATAGAATATACTGTTCATTATCCTGTGGAGTTTCTGTACACACTCAATCCACCAGGCATACCGCCTCATATTTTTTATCTAAAGATTGGTACACGAATAATGTTGTTGCGTAATTTAAATCCTCCTAAATTATGTAACGGCACCAGACTCAAAGTGAAAACTCTAAGAAAAAAAGTTATGGAAGCGACTATTTTTATAGGAAAGTATGAGGCTGAAAATGTATTCATTCCAAGAATACCACTAATTCCAACAGATTATCATTTTGAATTTAAGCGTTTGAAGTTTCCAGTTAGAGTTTGCTTTGCGATGACTATCAATAAAGCACAAGGGCAGAGTTTAAAATTAGCTGGTGTAGATTTACAAAGTGACTGTTTTTCACATGGTCAATTTTATGTGGCATGTTCAAGAGTTAGTTCACGTGAAAATCTAATCATCCTTCAACCAGGAAAACGAACGAAGAATGTTGTCTACAGAGAAGTTTTGGAAATGTAGGCATATTATTTCATGTTTTCTTATATTTAACTATTTCTAAAATTAGAGTAAGATAAAATAATAACGAATGTAATAATTAAGATAAATAAATTGATATAATAAAAAATAAAAATGTAGTTGTCATTCTCAAAAATTGCCATGCATACAAAATAAAGACAATAGAAATGTATTACACACAAAAAAATTGATTAAAAAGGTTTAAAAAGTAAAAAAAAATATCTAAAAATGTATTTTTATTTTATGTTGGCAATTTTTACATAGTTTAGGTCTCCTGGGGACCCGCCATGTAGAAACATCGCACTACTCAGTACCTCATGGGTGCTGCGGAATTCTGTTCAATGGCAGGTTTACTGACTAAATTAAATTTTCATTGATAAACTATTGACAATTAAATACTTTTCTCATATGTTTGAATGTAGTGAAAAAACATTATTAAAGACAATCAATTTCTTAAAATTCTAAATTCAGATTATAATTATTGTTTAAAAATTGAAAATTTTCTTGATATTTTACGTATAGGTTCCAAAATATAATATTATAATCTGCCCAGCGAAGCGGGTGGATATCAGCTAGTTGACGTATATAGCCAATATGTATTTATAAATAAGAATTACATAAAAATAACCTTGTAAAATTGTTAAACAGAGTGAACCAAGTGGTTCAGAAAGTTATGAAAAGTTCAGAAAGTTATGAATATCTTAGTAAATTTGATCCATCACTGTCTACAACAAACTGATTAATTTCTTTTGTGCTTAAACACAAAGTGACCGAGATGATAATTCACACCTGTCTAAACTTTCTGTAAGACTGATTAGAGCCTAATTGGTTTCTCCTGCAAGCATGTTAAGAGATATTCTATAGTCTTTATTTTAATACCCAAAAGAAAACCGTTTAAGAGCAAAATAAGAAGAAAATCGTTTTCTTTATTGTGCATAATCTTGATAATACACACGTGTTCTTTGAGAAACAGTAACAATGCAACGTGATTCTTTGTTGAAATAACGAAGCGCTCGGTTAATTTTGTTTGAGACAATAGGCCTTTGTAACAAGTTTTGACACCAAATATTTGAATACGTTGCCTATAATGGCTATTCAGCTGTGATGTTGAATCTCAGCTAAAACACAATAGAACGAATTAGCAAAATTGATTATTAAGCTTTCGGATTTTACTCTAGAAATCTATGCTGAACTCCAATTTCGGAGTCATTATATATAATGTTTTTGAAGTATTAAGAAATGAAATAAAATTAAATTGTGAATAATTTCAAATGTATAATTTTACAAATTCAGGCTATTGTATGCGTGTGTATAATTTTAGATCATGATTTATTTGAACGAAATGTATTCCCGAAACTCACTGTGCGATGACGCAATTCCAATAAAAAAATCGACGAGAAATTAATTTTTATAAGAATTATTCAGCATTTTTAATACACGTATCATTGATTTAAGAAATCCATGTTTTTTTTAAAAAAAATTAAGGATTTAGTATATTTTCAGAACTTTTATTTAAAATTAAGTTCAAATATTTCTGACCAGATAAAGGGTTATTCACTAAAAATTATTAAATTAGTAGAATGCATACATTTCAATTAGGTTATGTACTTTTTTCAGGAGGAACGTTAAGTATCATATGCATCTAGGACTAGTTGTTGTATGAATACAATGCGCATCAGTATTATATTTATATATATATATAAATATAATACTACATTTATATATATATATATATATATATATATATATATATATATATACACTCAAGGACAAAAGAATTAGCGAACCAAGAAGGAGTCGTCAAAATGAAACGAAAATTTACATACGGAGTGATATACGTAAATGATTAGAAAATCAAAGAAATATGATCATTTATTTCAGAGGAAAAGGCAAAAGAACGGAGGATTTAATACCCTGTTGAACCCCCTGTAGCACGAATGCACGATGCGATACGATCGGGCATTGAGGCATACAAGTTCTGAATGATGTCTTGAGACATTTCGTTCCATATTAGCTGTAACCTTGCCTCTAGTTCATTCAAACTCGAGGGTTGCCCAACTCGCCGTCTCAAATGATCCCAGATATGATCGATTGGAGACAAATCTGGGGATCGGGCAGGCCAAGGAAGGATAGTAACAGTGCGGAGACAGTATTGAGACACCCTTGCCGTGTGAGGCCGAGCATTGTCTTGTTGAAAAATGGCTCCTGGGAGCCGTTGTATGAGTTGAAACATATGTGGTTGCAGGATGTCATGGACATACCGCTGGGTTGTCATGGTGTCAATACTAGGGGTGACCGTGTATTGTAGGCAATGGCACCCCATACCATCACACCAGCTGTGGGAGCGGTGTGTCTCTGTAAAGCAAAAGCAGGATTGAGGCGTTCACCAAAGTGTCTCCACACACGAACACGATTGTCATTACTGCTGAGATTGAATCTGGAGTCGTCGCTAAAGATGACCTGGTTCCATTCCGCTGCAGTTCAGTTTCCTCGTGCGCATCACCACTCCAAATGGAAGCGTCGATGGGTGGGCGTCAAGGGCAACACACTAATGGGCATCGCGATCCCAAATGTCCTTCAGCCAGGCGCCCTCGTATGTTTCAAGAATACAGAGGGGGCCCTAGTGAAGGTGCTACCTGTGACAGGAAGACGGCCGATGAAGCAGTTGGCTGTAAGCGCGCATTTCTTACGATGTGACGGTCTTCTCGACGACTGGTTTGTCGATGGCGTCCTAAGCCTGGTCTTTGTGTAAATGACATTTCTCTCTCTCTCGGATCCACTGGTACCAACACCTCCTCACAACACAATCAGAGCTGCCTAATTGACGAGCTACTCGCTTAGCTGACCACCCAGCTTCCATCATGCCGATCATTCTCCCCTCTCAAACTGCGACAGCTGCTCATATTGTCTTCGAAAACGGCGTAATAGAATGTCATCTCAGATCCTCCTTTGTAAACGATTCAGCACACTCAGACAAGCTTTGGTTACTTGTATTATACTCCACGGAGTACGACGTTAAACGCCCTCTACCGGCTATACGTAATGCGCAATCACGCTGCATTTCTTATCATTTCTATCCATTGCATATCTCCCTGACATATATTCATGCCAAGTTTCGTTACGATCCCGCAATTATTTCTTGGTGCGCTAATTTTTTGGCCATGAATATATATATGTGTGTGTGTTTGTGTGCGCGTGTGTGTGTGTGTGTGTGCGTGTTCTCATTCATGATTCATAAAGTTTCTTTATTTTAGAAAGTAAAAGTACAAAAATATTTAGAATTTTAATTTATTACCAAATTTTAAAGAAATATTTGAATATGTCTGAAACACATGAGACTTACCATAACATGGTTAAGTTTAAGTAAACTAATTTGTATACTTATTTTTTCATTAAAGTTATTAATAAATTTAAGTAAACTATTAGAATTATATTTTTTTCTGATTTTAGAAACATGTTTTAAATTTATAATTATTTTTGAAATAGTTTTATTCCTATATTTTGTTTATTATCCTTTTCTCTTGCTAGTTTTAAGTCTCATATAAATATGTTAATAACAGCAAAACAATATTTTGTTTGGTAAATGGTATTAATTTTTAGAAACAGCAAAGTGATTTTAGATCAATGTTAAAATTTAATTGCTGTAAAAAATGTTCTATGTATGTTTTGAATAATTTTTAATCTGTTGTTTAAACATTGCATTGTTCTTTTTTAATGCATGAGTTTTTCTATATAAAAATATATTTTTCGGTTCCTAATGTTTTTCGCTATTATAGAGTTTTTATATATTTCACTTTGTAGAAGCTCCTTATTTCAACCCCCATAACAGACATAACGCAACATTTCTCGTTTGCTTACAACATAAACTGCATCAATCCTATATTTACAGTAGAAGCACAAATCATACGCCAAGCTTTAGCCAACCTCGTGGAACAGAATTAAAATTTAATGCAGCTATTCGCTCTGTGCTAGCTGCACTAAAAATTATAATTATAAATCCCTATAATTCATTCACGGATTAGCAAGAAAAATATTTATTCTATCGCATTTTCATACTTAAATGATACTACTTTGGATTAAAGGACACTCTGATAAATTTTGCAATGATCAGATAGACAGACTCTCAAAATTGGTGACGTAGTTCAATGTGTTCATTGACAAAATTGCACCGGAAAGAATCAATAGCAACATTTACAGAAACAGAATTAAATGAGCCAACTAAGTTTTCGTTCCAGTAAATATATTGAAAACTTAGAGAACATTCCCACTACAAATAAAATATCCAATTGGACAAATTCAATCAATCAATCAATAACTCCCGAGACTAACCCAGAGATGGCGCTCGTAGTAAACCAGTAACCAAGTCTTTCTAGAGTACGAACCTTTGCTTGAAACGTGTCAAAATTTTAAGTCGATCGGACCAGAAACAGCTGAGTTATCGAGGTTGGAGTAAATTCGTTTTGTGGTTTGTTTAAAAAATGGAAACAACCGAGTTTCGTGTTCTGATAAAACATTGTTTTTTAATGGGTAAAAACACCGAGCAAGCGAAACAATGGATTGAAAAATGTTACCTGGACTCTTGTCCATCAAAAGCAACGATTTGTCGGTGGTTTGCCGAGTTTAAACGTGGTCGTACCGACACAAATGACGCGGAACGCTCGGGTAGACCTGTGGAAGCCGTTACACCGGAAAATGTGAGTGAAGTGACAAAAATTATAATGAAAGATCGTAAAGTGAAGCTCCGTGAGATTGCTGAGATGACACAGATATCATATGGAAGTGTATTTACTATCCTTCATGAAAAATTGAGCATGAAAAAGGTTTTTTCCAAGTGGGTGCCACGATTGCTTTCGATGGAAGAAAACAGCAACGAGTCGATGATTCAGAAAGCTGTTTATCGCTATTTACTCGCAACAAAAAAGATTTCTTGCGAAAAAAAAAAAAAAAAAAAAGAAAAAAGAAAAGAAAATAAAAATGTTTTTGGGAAAAAAAAAAAAAAAAATTGGAAAAGCGTTGGAACGATTGTATGGCCCAAAAGGGTGTTAACAAAAGGTGTTATGTTGATGAATAAAAAAAGAAATTTGCAAAAAAAATGTTAGTTTCAATGTTAGTCTCGGGAGTTATTGATTGATGTGTTAGAAGAGAGAAAATTCTTAGCACTCGAATCCTCTGCAAAATAATAATAATTCCTAGGCTTTTACATAAATTCTAACTACAGTATAATGCAATGTGCAATACCGATAACTGCATCAGTTATTTGAAACAGATTCTTTTGACTGGAAATAAATATATTTCCCACAGAAATCACCTCTATAATATACTCAAGATAGATCCACAATGCCCTATTACTTTCAAAACACGTTTGGAAAAAGCAGCTGTTAGTAAACATATGTTCAGACTATTTCTGCAGAAGTTGAAATATTTTGTAATTTACTAAATGAAAAGCATTTTATAAATGGGATAATAGCATTTGTTCCTCTATATCCCACAAAAAACATTCAATCAGTGGTTTAT
>BMAW01009711.1:0-21981 GCA_019974015.1 Nephila pilipes | reverse complement strand
TTAAGTAAATGTATCATATAATTAAGTAAATGTATCATATAATTAAGAAAGAATAAATTGTATAATATTTTTAGAAAGACAAATATATTTTCTTTCGGGATCTCTTTACTGTCTTTTTTATGAGTTTTCGAGAACATTTTATTTGAAGTTTGTATTTTTTAAGAGTTATGAATGTGTGACTAGTTGCAAATTTAGTAAAACATTTTACGAATAGTATCTAACCTTAGAATTGATAAATAAAATGCTTACATGATATATTTCTATATAAATCGTAATTTATTATGATTGAAGCTCTATATGTTGAATAATTTAAGAGGCTTCGACATATAAACTATGTAGTTAAATTTTAATACATGTGGTTATTTGTATTTTTAAATACTTCTCTACACAGTTTCCTATAAGTTCATAACTTTTTAATTTGACTGTTACATCTCACACATCACAAGTATCGAAAAAAAGTAAAGACACACACACAAATATTGTTCAAAAGTTTATTAGTTTAATAGTAGTCTCAGGGATGGGGTCTTGAAAATTTCGAAATTAGTCACTAATAATTCCTCGTACCTATTCCTATAGATGTTTCAAAATCTAAATAAAATAAGTCGGATTTAGAAATATTCATTTTTGAATTATAAATACAAATAAAAGTTGGTTTTCAACGATTTATCAAGAATTATAATGCTGCAGCATTTGTTATTCTTTTTACTTACCACTTGTAGTGATTTGATGTTAAATAAAATAATCTTTGTTCATTGCTTCTTACAAATCAAATAAAAAAAACTTATAAATAAAAAAAAAATCAAAAATCAATTCCTACTTACACTGTAGCATGTTTTTTTTTTCATCGATGCAATTGTATAAATAATCAAAACAGAAATAGAACTGATAGAAGAAAGCTAACACCACAGCTGTAGTATTGAATCCCATTTTTGAAAAGAATCAATATGAAATTATTCAACCTGTAAAGGGCTAAGATAACTGTTTACTTTTTTTCCAATAATTGTGCACCATTATGAATAAAATAGAAAATAAAATGTAACATATTACAAATATGTCAAAAAATACTAAATATTCTTTTTAACGTTTCACTAAAAACAAAAGAAAAAAGAAAACAAAACATGATTACCCTTACTAAAACTACCTAAAATAACACTTAAAATACGTATACAATATTTTGAAGAAAAAAAGATATTACATGACGCTAAGAGATTTTACCAATCCTTTCTTACTCCTATATGCTTGTGTGGTTCTTATCAAATATACAATGCATTAAAATAAATAATTTCTCAAAGTTAGAAATATGTTCAGTTGAATCCTACAAAATATTTTTATTAAACTGTAAAATAATTTTAAAAAGAAATAATTCCTTTTTCACTGCCGAAATAATCATTAGACGTTTCATTCACCAGTACTGTATGCTATCATTAAAATATTTTCAAGAAATAGTTGATTTTTGGCATGAATCCAAGTCAGAGCTATACCATTGGCATGTGTTTTAGATTTCTTGTCCTGTCATTGAACATTTTTGAAAATGAAAAATTGAAAATGATGATGAAAAATGAAAATACTTGGAAATGAAAAGTGAAAAATTATTTTTTCAATTTTTGAAAAACATGTTAAACACCCAAAAATGTTAAAAAAAAGTATAAGAGATTTTGAATATCTGAATTTGCATTTTTGTGGATAAGAGTGATCGCTCTTTGAAAATTCACATTCAACTGTGCATTATTCTATTTCAAATATATATAAAAAGTACATTTTTGAAAAGATGTAGAAAAAGAAGTTAGACAAGAAGAGTTTCTTAACTCAAACAGAAAAACTCATTAGGAGATTTGTGAATGAGAATCTCAAAATCTCCGCAATGAGTTAGTGAATTAAAGGAGGAATTTTGTGATTCCATACGATAAGTGTTTTTTGATACTTAATGCTGTATAGTATATGTTTCGACCAGTTTTAGACTTACCACCACCTTCTCAAAAGGAAATACACACCATCTTCTGTTAAAAAAAAAGCAACAACAAACTGATATCTGTCCTAAAAATCAGTAATTTTGATCACTGATTTCCACTTTTTGGGATCATAATCCAATTTTTAAATCATGATTAGGAGGCACGTTTCTTGGGGGAATTTTACCATATTATGTAATGAAAAGCAAAATCTAATTTTTAAAATTACTTTACCTAATGTATATTAATATTTTGGTGAATTGTTCAAACAAAATTTGATCAAAAAATATATATTCTTAAAACGGTTAATTACAACATTATTAGGAACAGGGTGAACTTCATATAATGAAGCATTCCTAATGATAAGTATTAGTTGCCATACTTATCATTAGGAATATTAAATCTTAATATCGACAGGATGTTTTAGTTCTCTGTCAATAAATACCTGACTATAGCAAATACTTTTTCGGTTCAATATGACGAGGGGGATACATTGAAAGACACCTTTTATGGCCTGAACATGCTGAACGCAATTCGTCCGTATACTAGTCAATCACATATTAAAAACTTAGTTATAATACTCCAATTCCTGTCTTTAACATGGACCAAAATTACTCTAAGACGCTTGTACACAACTAATATATGTAGAAACATACGTTTAATGACTTTTAATATTAAAAACACTGTCAGCGCATTCTTGTGAGAATTGTTCAGTGTTAAACGGCAGTTTGGCCTCCATTCCCCCTAAATTAGCCTTATACCTCTATAAACAAACCCCCTACTCACTGGTTTGCAAGTGGTACCAACCCCGTTGGTCATTATAACTACAGAGCATACATACCTAAGATTCCAAACTTGATTGCCATGACTATAAGCACTGTGTTAAAAATCTACAAATAAATATATATATATATATATATATATATATATATATATATATATATATACACTGATGGCCACACAAAATGCAACACCCAGAAGAACCAGAGATATCACAGCGAAATTTATTTGGCAAAGAGCATGTTGTTCAAAGATTAAACGATTAAAATTACAGCCTCTTGTGAGGTGAGGATGATGACAAAATCAGTAGTTAGCGTAGCCGCCATTGTTGACTATAACCGCTGCCACACGCCTCGGCACAGAATCAAAGAGGCTTTGGATGTATCCTTGGGCTACAGCGGTCCATGCGGTTTCCATATATTGCCAAAGTTGATCTGGTGTAGCAGCGGGTGATGTATTCCGGGCCAGTCGTTGTGCAAGCATGGACCACGTATTTTCGATTGGCGATAGATCAGAACAAGCAGGCCAAGGAAGCAATTCAATCTGATGGGTAAAGAGGAATTGAACATTGCATGCCACATATGGTCGCGCATTATCTTGTTTGAATATGGCTGATGGCAAGCGCTGAAGGTATGAGGGGACTACGGGTTCCAACACCTCAGATATGTAGCGCTAGCTGTTCAGTGTACCGGTAATGCGTACTAGAGGGGTGCGGGATTGAAATCCAAAACCACCCCAAACCGTGTGCAGGACCAGTGTGGTGATGCATAACGCAACAGTTCAGCAGCCTCTCCCCACGGTGTCTCCAAACTCGAATCCGACCATCGTGATGTTACAGGCAGAAGCGGGATTCATATGTAAACTCAATGTCGTTCCATTCCGTTGTCCATGTCCGCCGTTCATCGCACCTTTGGCGGCATTTGGTTCATCGCACCTGTGGTTTTGAGTCAAGGGTAAACAAACAATGGACGCCTTGAAGACAATTCCACTCTGCTGCAAACGACGTTGAATTGAACGAGAGGATACCGAATGATGCTTAGCAGACTGAATCTGTTGTGTTATGGTTCGTGATGTGGCTGCACGATCCATCACTGCCATGCAAATAATCTGCCAGTCAACAGCAACGAGGTAGGTGCGATTGGGCCCGTTGGTCCGTTGGTCCCTCCTGCATTCAGCGATCACAGATCCGCATCTCAGTTGCTTGGTTTCGTCCAACACGTTGACCGATTTCTCTGAAGGATAATCCACAATCCCTACAGGCTACTATTCTTTCTCGGTCGAATTCAGAAAGTTGGTCAAAAGACGCTCGATGTCTTACACGAGACATAGGTAAACAGCTTACGCAAAAAAAAAACCGCATGAAAAAACAATTGTCATACTTCAAATCACCAATCTGTTCTCGCCTTATATAACGCTTGCGAGTGGTGCTACGGTCGCCCGTGATGTGTGTCTGCGCTGCAATGCTAATGATTTGCATAGCTCATCGTCGCAAATGCATGATATAAATTTCACATGGTTTGCATGCTTCCTTCAGGGTGTTGCATTTTTTGTGGCCAGCAGTGTGCAGTGTTTATATATATTTACATATGTATACATACACACATAAAAATTCTATAAAGTGCAAATAGTTTTGCTTTTTCTTCCCCAAAGTCCAATTTCGAATCTTGTGGAATATTTGTAGGTGTATATAGACAAAAAAGAATGCTAGACAAAAAATATTTAGATTAAAATTGAACTACACAGTGCTCTTCAGATTGTAAGTTGACATATACCAACATATTTCACTACGAAAATTCACACTTTCAGTGAATAAGAAACTTTCAGTTGTGGTAACAGCAAAAGAACATCATCCGAAATGTAGCATGTTTTTTGATTAAACTTAAAAAAGTCATTTTTTTTTTCAAAATCATCTATATGTTCTTTAAAGTAATTATTTAATTAAAAGTTTTACAAAATTCAAATAAAATTATAATATTTGCCTTAGAAATTTCTTTCATTTTGGATTTTTTTATTTTTAAAACAACAGCATATTACAAAACCAGTATCAACTTAAATTGCTGTCCAGCTATTTTTTATTGGTTCAATGTAATGACATAATAGTTGGAAGAAAAAAAATTAGTATTAATTAGAAAATACAATTACGCAAAGCGTTCGTTTCAAAATGTCTTTTGGATGAATTTATGCATTGTTTGAAATGTAAATAAGGATGGTTTTAAAAGAAAAACTAATTCAAAGAGCCCAAAATCATACACCTTTTTAAAAAGTGATAGTAGCATATGATCATGATGTAAAAGAATATAAATATAATCAATCAACTAGTAACAAATGACATTAAATAACCATGAAAAATCAGTAAGATATTACACAGACATAAGTTTTTGTAAGAACGAAATTCAATCTTTAAAAATACTTAGCGTAGAATTACTCTTAATTTTCTATATTTGTTCTTTACAAAAGGAATTTCATTTCCTTTATCTGATTGATATCTGTATTAGTCTGTATGTGTTGCACTAATTTCTATTTGTAAATTACACAGAAAAATGTCTAAATTTCATTCTTTAAAAGATGTACCAAAACGATTTAAATTTCTTTCTCATGCTTTCTTTAGCGATTAATGTCGAATTTTTATTGGAATATGTGTTAAATCTGACCAAAAAATGATAATGTTCCATCAACGAGATAAGGTATTTTGTACTGATTTAAGGAGTTTTAAAATGAGTTTTTTCTTAAATTTTTTTCCTGTTCGTATACAAAGCTTGGATGCTTAACTCAAGACATTGTCAAAATAAAAACTGTCTAAAGTATTTAATGTTCTGTTTATTTAAATACTGTCTAATATATTTAGTTTAGTAGATAAATCATGAATTTGTCTTTTTTTTACATGAAATAATGCATGATATAATTGCACTATAAGTTTCTCTTTCAAAATAGAACATAGTTTTTTCATAATTTTATTGTTTTAAATTTTCAAAGTATATTGATGTCAAAAAATTAAGCATAATGCGTAAAATACAGAAACAAGTTAGTAATTTCTTAAGAATTGGATACGTTTGAAAACGTTCATAGAAAATCACCTATTTAAGATGAAAATTTGTCTCTTAACGTGGATCATTTCAGTCGATGTCTTCATGCGTAAAGTACTTGCGCACGTCAGAACATAGCTAAAACGACTTAATTGGCTTACAAATTTCAGATAAGTTTCGTGCTATTTTTATATGAAAGAACGATTTAACAATTAAACAGAACAAATCATAACTTTCAAATGATATTTGGACATGTTAACGAAAGAAGAATGCTGGAATGCTTGCCAAACCCGAAGTGTGTCAAATTCTGAATATGCTTCAGTATGTGAAATCAAGACTGTTGAAAAGGCTTGAAAGCGTGGGAACTGTATGCCGACGATAAGTACCAGGTCGTCCAAGAGTCACAAATATTGTCAAGATGGTTATCTGGTAATAATTGGACAAAATAAGAGGAAAGGTTGTGCCAAAATATTGAATTAGTGCTCACAATCGCCATTTGAGTATATATTTCCAGAAAATCTTCTTAAACTATAGCCAATCATACTAGTCTCTATGACAGGTGACTATCATTTTTCATTCCCCTAATATTTACAAAGAAACACGCTTGCTTAAACTGGTATTTATGACAGTAGGACATTGTGAGAATCAGTGATACGCCTCTCATTAGTTTGAACACTGATTCTCATTAGCAAATAATATGACGATTACGTAGAACTCCTTTCCACCTGGGAAAAATTGCTGAACAGAAGTAGCTTTATGTCAAGGGGAGTCCTGAAATTAGCAGGTTACATGCTGAACGGATCTATACATTTGAGAAGTAATCTGTGACGTCTAAAAGATACAGAGATTAATTTATTTAACCTTAAGTTCGCTTGATTCAAGGCACTGTCGGTCTTGACTTCATATTTATAGATAAAATTGCACCATTTCATCATGCGAGCCTGATCGACCCCTTCCTTGAAACAGAAAATACTCCCCGCTTGCCGTGATCTTGTTAACTCACCTGACATGAATTTCAAGCATAGGCTAGATGTTCTAGGGAGAGTATTTGCAACCCTTCGCAATCCACCAAGCTCTGTTTCAGAACTTAACAGAGCTTTATTTGACATTTAGTACTTTTTGTACCTACAACTTATACTTAATAACAAAGCACGTATAGGAAACCTATATACTGCGTGCCTGGATGTAAGAGGTGACAAAACAACTGATTAAACTGTATCATTCCCTTTTTATTTCCTCTGTTTTCAACAAAGTGTGAACTCATTTTAAATTCAGTTTTTTTACAATCTGTTTTTTTGAATAATAAAACGAATTATTACTTTTCTTTCAATTTGTTTCCCTAATTTAAAAGCGTTTTACCTTCGCATATCCCATGTCTCGCCATTTCGATTCAGATTTCCTCTATTATTCGCATAATTATTAATCATACTTAACCTTTAATTACAAGTATTTCCAAATTGTACTTGTAGTAAAATTTATGATTAATTAAGCAAAGAGCTGCATATACTGGTAATTTGTTCCCAGAATCTAGCTTACGAAACAAATCGCTCTTTTTTAAAGGAGAAAAATAATTAAAGGAATCGGAATAATGTTAATTTATGGTTGTTTTACAATAAGGCTTTTACAGATATTTTAGACCGTTCCTTTTATTTATATTTTTAATGTTATAAATGTTCTTGCAGTTAGTAAAATGACTTTTAGCTTTAAAATTATTCAATATTTTTATTTGCCTGATAATAATAAATCATTATGATATAAACTTGAACAAAACTTTAGTAAAGAAAGTTGCTTAAATTTTAAACAGCAAAAACATTTAAAAGAGAAAAGTTTTGACGCATGCGTAGAAGGGATTTTTTTTCTCACAAGACTGGAAAACTGAAGAAACAAATGTGTATTTATGAGCCAGTTTTCTTGTATTCCATGACTTTAAATTATTGAATTCGAATTCACAGACTTTTCTGTCATCTCACTTTTTTAGATGAGACAGAGCGAAGACCCGGAAGATCCTGAAAGAACGAATAACTCAACCCAGTTACATTACATTACAGAAAAGAGCCAATGTGGAGAATTTTGTGTGCAGTTTCATGATAAAATATTCTCCAATAGAGGCCTTGTAAGCAACTGTCTTTTATATCAAGAATATTTCACTCTATCCTAGTTCTTCGCAAAACGTATGAAAAAATAAACAATAGTAAACTGTGAAATAAAATAAATGAAATATATATATATAAAAAAAGTTTCTATTCCTTTTATAACACACTTAATTTAGAATAAAGAATTAGCTAATTAATTCAAATTTCTATTAACAGAAAGTAAATTAGAAACACCATCATTATTTGTAGCAATATTTTTTCCATTTCTTAAACGCTGGAGCTTACTTATTTGAATACGTGAGTATAGATAAAAATTCCCTTTATTAAAACAAGGACGTACTTGATTTTCTAAATTAATTTCAGTTATTAATATTTCTCATAATAATAATAATTTTTTTTTGAAGAAATGTGTTGGAGGAAATGATTCACACTTTGCTAATACAATTAGAGTGTACAAATGAATTTTTCCCTGAAACTGTAATTGTCGTTTACTTTAAAAAAAAAATAAGCCTTTGTTTACTAGACTCTGGATTTGACTCTATTCATATTTTTCTTTTCTAATGGTAATATCATCACTTTTCTCTAATAAAGTTTTTCTTTTGGTTTTATCAAATCGAATTCATCGGGATTTTATATTATTGAAGCTCTTGGAATCACAGCGAAAAAGAGAATCATCTGGTTTTTCTTATTCAGATGCTTATTTTATCAAATTTATTTTTGATAAATGATGTTTTTTTTTTATCAAAGAACCTGAAACAGAAACACATTTTAGAAGAATCAACACATTTTTAAAAAAAATATCAAACATAATGGGAATAGTATGTTTTCTTAAGAAATATTCTAAACGGTCCATAATATGTTTCTTTATTTCAGTTTTCGTACTATGTAATTTATTTACTATTAATTGTTAGTTATCTACCAAATTAAAGCATTTTACGCAATATGAAAATTCAATTTATATTAAGAAATTTAATCTGTATAAAAATCGTTGAGGAATATTTTTCAAACCGATATATTGTAATTATATACTTTACTTTTATTATTTAAAATATGCTGATGATTGTTAAAAAAAGTGATTATATATATATATATATATTTATATATATATATATACTAGTTTAAAAATTGATAATTTACAAAAAGAAACTAAGCGAAGGTTGTTGATTTTTTTTTTGAAAAATTCCTCATATGTATAAATTAAAGACACTTTATTTCTGTGTTTCAAAAATTAACATTTGTATTCTCACACAAATAATGGTACAATTAAATTGAAAGAGCAATATACATAAGATGAGGAAATAAAATTTAATTTGCTTTTAAGCTAATATTATTTTAAAATGTTTCCCTTTTCGATAAACATCAACTTGTAGTAAAAACAAGGTATGATATTCATATAAATATTACCTTGGCAACTGGTTAAATATTTATTCTAAAATGATAAATATAAAAGAAAAAAATGCCATAAAGTTTTATTTCATGGAGTCTGAATCCCATTCAAATAATTGATACAGATATGCTTATTTCTTTACGTTGATATACTTAACTGAGTGCTCGGTTCTAGAAAACTCCTTAAATGCGATTTATTTATAAAATACTAAAGGTAGTATTGCGAGTTCCTTTGAGAATATAAAAAAATAATGGTAAACAAGTTGAGATATCAAGAACTGTGCGTTTATAACATTCAGTAAAAAAAAATTCAACATATAAAACAAACATGGTCATTTTACAAATTTATTTACTCAAATGACTAAGTGGTGAATGATATTTGATAACGATAACAGAATCATTTTACGAAGTAAACAAAATTAAAGAAAGTACTATTGATATAATTATAAAAAAAAGTTATAGAATGTTACTATGATTTTCAAATTGCTGAAGATTTCATTATATTTATTGAATAAAGAATTGAACATATTTAAAGAAAGGTAATGAATGATTATGGCATGTAAGATAAGTTATAATTAAAAGATAATAATAAACGTATATGAAGAGTAAAGTAACACATTTTATACTTCACTATAAATTTATGTAATAAAACTTTTTTTTTCTTGGTTATCATGTGAAATGATAATGTTCCGCGGTCACAGACGACTGATAGAGTGAAATCTACGATCGTACCGATCGCTAAGCCACTTGCCACTCACGCCTAATCACTATCGAGCCTGATTACAGTGGTTTTGGGCTCAATCAGGTTGGAATGATGCTGACTGAGAATGTATAGTGTCTAGCGACGAATCAAGTTTCCAAATGTGTCTTGACGATCATTGAAAACGTGACTGGAGAAGCCCAGGGCAGCGTGTTAATCCTGCTTTAACTATTTCACTCCACACAGATCCTCAACCAAGGGTTATGATGTGGGGTGCCCTTTCCTAGATAGCCGGCCCACTTTGGTTGTCATTAAAGGCACACTTACAGCACAGCGGTATGTCGATGATATTCTGAGACCTGTTTTGCTGCCATATCTTTTGCAGTATCCTGGCCTTACTTTTCAACAAGATAATGCCAGACTACATACGGCACGTGTTGCTATGAACTGTCTTACAGTTTGTCAAACACTTCCTTGGCCAGCGAGGTCTCTCTCCAATCGAGCATGTCTGGGATATGATGGGAAGGCCACTGCGTCTAATAGGGAATGTTGATGTCTTAGACCGCCAATTGGAACAACTTTGGCAAGAAATACCGCAAGTGACCCTCAGGGAGCTTTGTCACTCTAGGCTACGTCGCGTAGTAACTTGCATCGGGGCTAGAGTTGGGTCAATTCCTTTTTGAGCTTGTTATTTTGTAAGTATGTAACTCTGAATAATCTCTCTCTCTCTCTCTCTTTTATAATTAATATTAAGATACTGAATTAAATATAAGACTTAATGCAAACGATGAAATATCGAGAAATTGACAATAGGAAACTTTTTCTATATTAAAATTAAAGGAAACGATAAATTATTAAATTGTTTATATTTAAGATAAAAAGGTAATTAAAATTAAAGCAAACGATAAACTGTTAAATTGAATATTACTTCAACAACATCATTCAACAAAAGTTGTTCAAGTGAGAAGGGTCTCCATATTAGAAATTAGTTCAAGGATTCTAGAATACCGTTTGTAACTGTAATTAGATTTATGTATAGTTGAATAGAGTATATGACGCCTATTAAATGATGTGGTAAACAACTCATTAATTTTGCAAGTGCAACAATTGATTGGAACAACTATATGAGAGAAGTTTGTTCTAATGAAAAATTCTAATAAATATACATCTAATGAAAAATTAATAGGTATACCCAATAAAAATTGTTGAAATTGATGAAAGTTTATTTCTCCGGCGTTGGAACAACAGCGATATTGTACTTCCACATCAGTGAAATTTTGGTGGAAAATTTAGGAAAAGTGTCTACAATCTCGGGAACATTTCTTGAACATAAATATGTAGGATCAATCATCTATTCAGGCTGTTGAAAGAGGTAGAAAACTGAACATCTTGAAGAAGAAAGCGCTAGTTATTTCATTGTTAACCATTTTATGTTAATCTAACGATGGGTGTTCATACGTAAAATGTCCTCGTCATAAGAAACAACGAGCACAGTTCGGCGTCATCTTAAATTATAGTCACGTAAAGTGTGAGTAAAAAATATTTAAGGGAAAAAAATGTTTTTTTGATGAAATATTGAGAGCCATTTCGAAAATATGGGCTGTAATGTAGAGTGTGATGTTATATAAATATTTAAAAATATTATTATGAAATATACAAGTTTCATATTATTTGATAAGTGATTTTTTTTCTACATTTAAATTTCACGTATCGCTAGATTGGTGACAACATTGATGCAATCGTAATTTAGAGGGCACCGAAGTACATAAAATATACATAAATATTCTCTCCAACTGAAGAAAATGTGTCTGTGACATTAAATCACATGTAATATTTGACACTTTTCACGACCAATAATTATTATCTAGAATTACAGTTCTGAACCATGTGCTAAGTACAAAATAAACGAATTCTATTGATGGAAATAATTTACTTGATAATATTTAATTACAACATTATGACGTAAATCCGAAGATAATATGAATTTTGTATCTTAGACTGAAATCTTAGAAATACTACGTTTAATATCTCAAAGTTATATTGACTATACTTAAATAATATTTTTTCTAAGGAAAAATAAGAACTTGAAGTTTTAAACTAATTGAAGCTTTTTGAGAATGTTTGTATTTTTTCATCTACAATAAATCATCGATCTGTTTAAAATAAAATGAGAGAAAAATAAATAATGTTTTAATCGTTTTTTAATATATGATAAAAAATATCATTAAAAGCAAGAATAACTGTCTCATATATATCTGGTACTGGGTTTAAGGAAAAAAAAGAACTGAAAATAAGTCAGAGTAATGAAATGTCTTGATTTTTAAAACGCAGAATATGAAACTTTTTTTTTAAGAAAATTCAACATTGATCCTTATGATGAAATATAGTTTTCGTAATTAATTGCTTGAATTCGAAAATACATATCAAAGGTACCCAAAGGCGCTTAATTAACCTTAGATTTTGAAAATGTTGAAATAATAAATGGTATATTTCTAAAAAAAAGCATCTAAAGAATCTTTTAAAAGTATTAATTAGGTTTGGTTGATTTTTCTTTATAAAACTATTTAATACTTATTTTTCAAACTAGGATCTTTTTCAAAAGATATATCAGAAAAGAATTCTTTTATAAAAAGTTAATGTTATGACATTTTGCATTTTTTTTTTCTTTTCTGAAATGAAGATCCAATTATTTTCCGAAGGATATAAATATACTAAATATCATAGTTTTGTTCCAAGATACTCAATGAGTATTAATTAATTTAATGATTCTTTCAAAAAAGAATGTACAAAAATTGAGGATAAATATGTTTTTCTTAATTCATCTTTTATTGTGGAAGCTTTAGAAATTAAAGGAAGGTATCACAGAATTATATTATACGAAGTTCTTGTTATGTTTAAGAACACTTAATTAGAAATTAAATATAATTGATGATTTTGAAGGGCCAAAAACGATTTTTAAAGATTTTGTGTAAATGAAAAAAAAATGTGTCTTCATTCTTGTAGTATGTGTTCAAAACAGTTAAAAATTAGTATAATAATATTTATTAAGATGGTAATACATTTTGAAGGAACTACATATTTATCTTTAATTAGAAATGCATTTCAATATTTCAAATATTACATGTAATAGTAGATCTATTAAATTTGAAAATAGTTTTCTAAAAAAAATATTATCCATAAAAAAATCCGGTAATAATCACTTGTACCTTTGGTCAAATATATTTATACAGACAATATAATTTAATATGTTTTGAATGAATTTATTTATTATCTTTTTATTATTTGAATGATCGATATCGTATAGATTTAATACTAATAATATCTTCTAATATCTAGATTTATTTTGTGTGATTTACATTATCATAAAAAAGTATAAGGGCAGCTAAACTCACACAGAAAAAAGAAATAACTGTAAAACAGATATTTTGTTTAATTTTAAACGAATTCTTTATCTCTTGGTAAGTAAAATGTAGAAAGTTTCTGATCGAGGTAAACACAATAATTTAACAAGAAATGCCTAAACGTAAGATAATTCTCGAAAATAAGTGATGTTTTTCCCAAATCAAAAGTTATCGAATCGCAAATATTTAAGTATAAGCTACAGCATTCGTATCAGAATCCTTCTCTTCTAGTTTAAGGTTATTGAACGCATCAATTTTTCTCATTCATTGATTGAATGATAAATCTAAAATACGAACCAAGAAAATACAATGAATTCCACTCTACACAAATTTTCTTAGACAATTTCGGGGAAAAGACATGTATACTTGCTGTAGGATATAATATAGCTTAGACAGCACTGAATAAAACAGAATAAAGTAACTTAAAGAATATTGCAAGCTCTCATTGAGAAATACTACACATTACAAGTTTATCTCATTAAACAAATGTAAGAAAAACATAACTTTTAATAGATTTTATGGTGGAACTTGATTGCATATTCAAGTCACACTTAAAAGTAACACAGGAGCTATTTGTGACAGATCACGTAATTTTATGCGATGGTCAAGAGACAAGGATGATATAACATACCTGTGCAGGAAAATTCTCTTTACAAACTTTAACTTCATGCCAACGACAGGACTTAGAACTTCTAGAGAATTAACGTCAATCAGCCTCAATACAATGGGGGGGGGGGAGTAGTCTTTAGTGGTATCAGGACACGATACAACCACCCAATGGAAACAACACCTGCCACAATTTCGTGAACATGGTCACTAGAGTACAAAGGACATTTTAGTGTAGAAGAAACTTAGATTGAAATAGTTGCAAAATTTTCGATTTTAATAAATGCGACACATGTACATATAAGCAATTTAAAAAAAAAATCCACATTAAATTTAATGTTCATAAAAAGGAATTTATTATGCAAATTTCAAATTTGAAAATAAATTCTTAAATTTAAAATAGAATATTTGATAACATTTTTTTTTAATTTCTCTCTCACAAAATCATTGTTTTAAGTATAATACTTCATTAAATTTTATTTTAATTTTTGCTGAAAACTTCCTTTAGCGAAAAGTAAATAAATCATGTAATTTCATTCAACCTTACATTTATTGCGTAAATGTGAATTAACGCTTTAAAATTTTAATTTTCATTTAATCTGAATTTTTATGACTGCATGGATTTCATGATTAATTCATTCACTGAAATATTCAATTATTTATATATTCCTGGTATTTCTCACTCATTAATCAATCAAAAATTCTCTCAATCAATTCTAACTTTATTCATTCCTTTCTCATTAATTAATTTATTAATTCACTCAGTCATTCATTTATTTGAAATTCTCATACGCTCAAGCATGCACTCATACATACTTCCTCACCATTTTATCGTTGAATGAAATAATAGTACTTGGATATTAAAATCAAAACAAAAAAGACATAAATATCTCACAATTACGTCAGAATCACTAGAATTTCTCACTAGCTTACGAGGATTCTTCTGTTTTTATATAAATATTAATATTAAATAGACATAATTTTAACATGTATAAAAATCATACTGAATTAAAATTATAGCTATGAAAAGCCAAAATCTAAATACAATTATTATAAAATTAAAAATTTTACGGTATTAATGAAAAGTTGTAAGTTTAGTAAAAAGTAAAAAGTTAAAGTACCATTTAGTAAGAAGTTGATAATACCAAACTCTCAGATTAAAACTGCAATCAAAATACAAATTACTCTAATGTAAAGAGTTATAAAAACACTTACAAATTATATAAAACAAATCAAGAATGCATATCATACTTGATAATTTTCATTCTATACAAAAATATAACCAATATTTAAAAACCCAAGCGAAGTTAACCAACCAAGTATACAAATATCCACGAAAAAATACAATGCACACATAAGCCATGAGGAGAGGGAAAAGTTCAAAAATAGAGAAAATAATTGAAAAAAGGAGATATTAGAGATTTAAATACTGTCTCAAACTTTGGACTGGAATTAGTGTGTTTGAACTACTACTACGGATCCTACCATTGCAACTCCAGTAATTACATTATCATTAAGTGCACATATACCAAGATTAAGTAATAATCCTAAAAGCAAACAGTAATTCAACTAAAGATAAAAAAGAAAAAAACGCATGAAAACCATAAAACAAATTAAACCATAGGAAATAATTGTAAACATTACAAAAAATATATAATTATTTACACACATTTAAGAAATTTAACCAAAAATGTTACACAAACTTTACCTCCAGCAAGCAATCTGACAATCATAAAGCTTTCATTATGGCGCAATAATACTACATTTTCTAACCAACAAACACTATTGGTTGACTGATTTAATTTGCAGAACTAAGGAAATGAACTAAAATCCACTTATCCTAACAAATTTAAATTGCATTAAAACCCCTATATACCAAGAAAATCGATAAAAATATTTAAAACTCTTAACAGTAAATAAACCGTCTAAGAAGTTGGTTTTCAATAGTGTTTAAAAATAGTCTAAAAACAGTTATAAAAACATATATCTCCATCTAATGGAGCAATTTAAAACTAAATATATTTCAAATAATTTTCAAAACTCAAATGTGTATTTATAAAATTTTTATAGATGAATACTCTCTGAAAATAGATACAAAATGAGCACAAAAAATGGAAAATTTTTGTACCATAAATTATACAAACACATACATATATATATATTATTTAAATAGTTTTCAATTCTAAGAGAAAAATGAACAAACTTAAATTAAGTGTATCTAATTCAATTCCAATTTAATAACTGTTGAATTTTGCACTATTTCATATAATTTTTTATAATAATCCCACAAACTTTGCTGATTTTTATCATTTTTGGATAATATTACTGCATGATTTCTCATCATAACTTGTTTCATCCTTATCATGCCATTTACAATGACTCTCCATTATCCTATATATTTAAACTTCTTTCCATCTTCACGTATAAATTTTATTCAGAAACTGAGTTTAGTTGTAACCTCAATTCTGTCCTTCGAATCTGCAGATAAATATGTTTAGTGAATCATTAAACGTAGTTGAATGGAGATGTGAAATCAAATAAAAAGAAAGAAAAACATACGGTTTCAGCAAAGTAAAACAGATTCGCAATCATCGGGGCTTCATTAAGCGAAGCTTCTTTGATGAACACAGAATGAAGAATGTCATTCATTCAACCGTAAACTCAGGAAGGATTTCATCGACCGGTTAAAAAGAAAAGTGTGGTCAGGAAATTAAGGTATAAAATTAAAAAAAAAAAAACGATTCATACATTTTGATTAATTTATATATTTTAATTAAATAAGATCTGTTTTCATTAATTATACTACTCTTAAGACCATCAAGGCGATATAAGAAATAAAAAAATACAAATAGCATTGATAGAAATATTTCACTTCAAGGAAGAGGATTTTTTTCCTAGGAGACTCTGAATGATTACTAAAACGTATGTAGTAATTATTGTTTTTTTTTAAAATAAGAATTATATTTATTTTCTAAATAAGTTTTAGTAATATTAAGTGAAATAAAAATAAATTTAGACTAAAACAAATACGAATTGTTTCAATTAATTTTGGTTTCTGAAAAAATGAACAGTCAAACTTTTGTACATCGACACAAATTGTTTCCTGGAAAAATTGAGATGTATACAAATTTCAGTAAACATAAGTATGTATTGGAAAATTATTTAACATGTGTTAACTAAAAACCACAGTTTATAGTTTATTGCTTAAGAAAAACGAAGGATCGAAACCTAAAATTATAAAAGAGATTTTTTTTAAATGTACAAATAGGTCATAAAATTCACTAATTTCTAACAAAATATTTAAAATTAAATATTAATGTACAAAAATCGTATTGATTATTTTAATTAGTTTTAGACAAAGTAGTTTATACTGGTTCCTGGAAGACTCCACGAAAAAAATACGATATATATAGCAATTTTTTTTAAACACAAATACTTATTTAACTATTGTTAATTATTTATTTACTAAAAATAACTATGCATGACTTAATTTCTTAATTTTTGGGGTGAAAAATTAAATTATCAAAAAAATATTTATTTTAAAAGTGTAAAAATAAACATGTATTTTATAAATCGGCTTGCATTTTACTCAAAATTTAATATTTGTTTACAACGATAAAAATATATTCTTATTAATATTTAAAGAAAATATCATATATTTTTGAATATTACCTTTTTTTGCATAAACCATAATATTAACTATTAATCACTCCTGTATGCACATTTCTTCAAAAGCATTAGGATTAAATCTTAACCTATGTCGGACAGTTTGGAATGTTTTCTGTACTTGTGGTCTTGATGGTTATTCAATTAATCCATCTTCGTTGTCTTATTCTCTTTCGGTTTATTTCATTCAAAGCAGATGTACAATATGATCTGATGTGTAGGATAACCAGCCATGACTGAATTCACATTCACTTATAAAATCTGCAATTATTTGAAAATTGTTTGATGTACAATAATTTTTTTCATATAAAAAAACTGTTTCGATATTGAAAATTTAAGGTTCATGAAAGAATAGAATACATAAGAATTTCTTATGCATAAAAGTACAAATTCTAGAAATTGTAATTTACTATTGCTTTTTTGGAATTTTAATTAATTAAATAATTCATTAATCAATACTGTAATAAAACTTTTTGGGATTATTCGGCTACTCAATTGTCAGTTACTCTTCGAATCCAATGCCGTCCGCTTCCATTCCATTTCCAGATTGATCTCTTCTGCAGAGTTTAATGAAGGAGTGATTTCCCTTCTCTCTAGCTCACTCTGTATTTTAATCTCTTCCGCTCAGGAATGATGTCTCAAAGGAAAATTTAGAAAAAGTCTGTGACTTTCTTCTCCTTCAACAATTTCTCAATAGATCATGAGAAATTTTCCATTTGTTGCTAATTCTGCCAAGGTTCTAGGCAAGTCCCCAAAAGAATTGCCAAATTCATCGCTAATGTTAAGGAACCATTGCTTAATTTTCCCTTGGGTAACTAATTACATCTCTGTGATTTTTCACATTTGCTTCATTTGAAAACCATTGCATGGAAGCGTTATCTGATGTTCGTAATAATATTTAAGAATTTCGTTAGAAAACAGTAAGGTAAAAACTAAGCGCTGAGTATTAACAAAAACAGAGTTGTAAATTTCTCTGTTTGATTAAAGAAAACAAATGCATATTAAAAACACAAGAATCAGTTGCGTCTTTTGTATAGATAAAGTTTCGAATCATAAAATGGAATTTTCAAGAAAATATAGAAATGTTTTGAGTATATACAAAATGTCTGTATTTATACCCATTTTTATACTGGAAAAATTTCATTTCTTTGAAAATTAATTTTGATATTATTTCATATGCAAGAAAAATGTAACTTAGAATGATATTTATTATACTTATTTGAAGAAAAATGTAACTTAGAATTTACAAATCAGAAAGATAAATAAAGTAGAATGTTCCAAGCTACAGGTCAATGCTATAAATAATGAAATTAATGATTTTCAAAAGAGTAAAGCTATAATGAAAGGTTGTTTGAACTGACATTTTCCAAGAAACTTTCCAAGACATTTTGAGATATACGTTTGCTTGTTTGTTTTATTCAGAAATCACTCATAATTTTAATTATACTAGATAAATTTTTGACTTCTTCTATTTATGTCTTATTAAATTTGAGTATATTACATTTATAAATATTTCATTACATTCATTTTGTAATGGTAAAAACTGCATTACGTATAGAGATTGCAATGTAAGTCTTTACATACATAATATCTGAAGTGTTCAAATTTACTTGGGAAATATTTTAAATTGAAATTTCACAAAAAGGGTAAGATCTTAAAAATTATTTCACTGAATTAATTTAACAATGAATAATGGAAATTTTGTGATAATAACATTATGAAGTAATTAGTATTTTATATTGCTCATATTTAATCAATGATTAAGTTGTGGAAATGGATTTTAATTTAGTTCTTATTAACATCGCACTTGAAGCAACACGAGGGCTATTGGCGATGGACCTCGTAATTTTGAATCACGGTCAAGTGATGAGGACGGCACCTGAGCTGGCACTCTGCTCTCCTAACTTCAAAACCATGCCAAAGGGAGGACTTTGGACCCCGACAGATTTAACGTGCATCAGCCACGGCTACATGGCGGGTGTTTAGAGGCCAAGGATAGAACCCACGACTGAACGAAAACTGTCAGCCACAAATCCAAAACCATGATCACTAGGCTACCGCGGCTTATCAAACGGGAATACAAACATATTTGGTTACTGTGAAATCAATTTTATTTATGGTAAACTATGTGTAACTTTTGTAGTAAAAGGCTTTTGTATATATTGTTATTATTAAACTTACATATGTGTCTGTAAGTTTGAAAACATAGCTTGTGATTCGTTTTTTTATTATAAATTTTGTTACAACAGTAATTAATTTATTATTAAGTAAATATGTATATGTTACAAGTGATTTTAATTTACATTGTCTTGATTTTAATGCATTTTTAATCATCTGACAAAACAATTTTTTTCTGATGTATCTGATTCTGTCGATCAATTCAGATTGTAATTGTCTGGGTAGTATAAACCATTAAAATGCTACCAGAATAAGTTATAATTAATAAATTACTAGAACGTATAACTTTGAAAATATATTATTACTTAAAAGTAAAATAATAATTAATTCTTGGAATAAATCACTTTTTTTTTCATACATTTCATAATTTATACTATTTTATTGTATTTGAGTTCCTTGCCTAATGAACTTATGAACTATGTGGTGAGCAAAATATTAAAAAGTGTAATATCTTGCAATAAAAATAATCTTTATTCAATGAAACTGATAAGCACACGTAAATTATCAGTTTATTAATCAAAATATATAAGACCAGTAAAAATGCAATGACATATATTCTTTCATAAAATTCCAGCATCATTTTCCTTTGAATAATTATTAAACTCACAGATGTCTTTTAACACATTTCAAAGTACCAACTGACGTTGAAAAAATTAAATTTATCAATACAAAACTCTGGGAAATTGTAACAAAAATAGCATATTTTATGTTGCTTAAGATTTTGCTGACAAGAAACTGTTTAAAATGTTCAAGTTATCAAAGTTTCATTAAAATCTCATGAAGACTTTCTAATCGCCATAAAATATTATAAGTATACATGAAGGTCTAAAATTTCACTTAAATTTAATTTCCTATTTACTTCGCAAACATACATTTGCTATTCAGTATACGAAATTGCAATACTTCTTATATATACACAAATGAAAAAAAAAATATTGAATGAATTTGATGAGAAAAAATTTAATTCTGCTGAAAATATTATAAAACACAAAGATTTTTGAACATTTTCTTAGAAATCTGATTTCATAATATTTTGTGTAAAAATTATATTTACAATTTTAAATACAATTGCTCACAGTTTAGTCATTTTTAACAGTTTTTCATGTTCAACTTATATATGTTTACAATTTACACTTTAAAATATTCTAAATAATTTATTGTATTTCATTATTCATGTCATATATTTTTAACTTGTTTTAAATTATTTGAACATGGTACTTTATTCTTTAGAAATATACATCATTATTTCTTCTTTTAAAAATATAAATGAATTACGTCATAAAGTATGCGAGTAATACATGCTTGTATAATGGTTTTTTTACGTTAAGAATTTTTGATGAATTATTCAGCAGGTTTCCAAACCTAATGTTTTTGCTTCGTATACTAGACACATAGAATCTATGTTTAAGAACAAAATGTGAGCTTGGAATAGACTTTCAGGTTAAATAGCAACATTTACATATCTTACAAACTAATTTTAATAATGAAAAAAAAACACTTTATGTCTCAAGTATACACAATTCTTCTTGCCCCAACTGCCACATTAATGTACCACATTATTACACAGACGCTACAACACATTATAAGATTCTGACAAAACCATAAGAATTGCGAACGTTAAGTAATAACATGTATAATTTGCATTTAAATTATGAAATAAGAATTAAATAGGTAAGACTTAAAATTTACTTTTCATTTCAGGGAGTACATATTTTATATATTGCAGCTTTTTACTAACACGTATTACATTAAATCTAATACTTCTAGTTGTAGGGAGATTAAATATAAATTAGTCCATATATTTCAACAGAAACTGCTACTATTACTATTTAATTATGTATTGTTTCATTAGTTTCAGACTAAATCTAATATAGTTTCGAAGCCTTTGTTTTGCATATACATAATTATGCTACTCAGATGAGAAACAAAATGAGGGTATATTTCAGTTTAAATTTCAATTTTAATATCTACATAATAAAGAGTTCTTGAAATATCTGTTTCAATAAATTTCATTACTGCTTTTACTAAATAAATAAATTTAATACAAGACAAATCTTTAACTTGCTAGATTAAACATTTCAGATTACATGAACAGATTAAAAAAATCTGCATTGCAATACACTAGCTGATATCTCATTAAAAAATTGAATGTACCTAATATTTATAAGTTTATAGAATTACATATCTATCTATCTATCTATC
>BMAW01009708.1:0-13166 GCA_019974015.1 Nephila pilipes | reverse complement strand
TAAACTATAAAATGCATAATATATAACCATGTATTCTCAGTCCCAAGCAGAAAACAGTATTTTAAATATTCTAATAAAATATAATCATAATTTTAAAAAGAAGAAAGACGTATTTGGAAAACATCGCGATCTAAATATAAATCTCTAATTTTTAAAAAATAGCTATACAAGTAGAATGACGAATAGTTTCTGAGAAAGTTTCTAAGAAAAAAAAAATTATTGGATCTTTGGAATTTGCAACATCCACACAAAAAATTGCTTAAACAGATTCCTTCATAAAAATTTATCGAATGACCTATTACATAAGCTTGCCCGACTTTTTGAAATAAATGAGTTATGAATTTAGTAATCAAAAATGTGTTTTTGATCCCCTTGTTATCATCAAGTATATACATTTTTTTATTTCTATGATGTAAACTGAACTCATATTCCGGGTAAGGAATATGAGTTCAAAAAACGGTTGCTAGGGGGCAACAACTCGAAATTTCTGCTTAAAATGATTAACTAACACTCGAGAGTATTTGGTAATAATTGATTAATTACTAATTTTCATTAATTGGAATTATTTGTCTTGTGCTTAATTTCTTATCCAGAAGGGTATTGAATTTCACTATATTTATAGATTAATTAAAATATTTGCTATTATAAATACTAAAATAAGTTATATCCGTTCACAAATATTCGATTCCAAATTATTGAATTTTGTTGAAATAATTTATCTTTCATTTCTTTGGCGATTTCAGTTTGTCATTCATCTTAATGTCCTGCATTTCTTTTTATGGAACGAGAGGGTGGGGGGAAGGCAGCTCAGGTGTTGTCCTCGTTACTTTACCGAGATTTAAAATTACTGTCTGTCGCCAAAAGCACTCGTGTCGCTTCTAGAGTCACATAAATAAAACCAAATCAAACTTTACTATTATACGATTGTATTTCCTTCTTAGGTAATACAAATGATTCGTTCACTCAATTTATATCTGTTTATATGCTCGATCTTTGTTTCCAAGTAAATGGTGACTGCTCTCGCATGCAGTAGGAGTATACCGAACTGTTACTTTTAATTATAACAGGCTCCATGGTATTAGCTTAGGTAATACGTTCCAATGCCGAATTTCTTTCAGAATATATGTCTCTATATCCAGTTACTCTTTTAAATTACACAGGGTTATTCAAAATGATTCATTCGATTTCAAAATGCTGTATTTTCATAAGCAAACGACACAGAATGATTAGTAATATAAGTGCAAAGGGAAATTGTAGAAGTTGTGTTTTTACAAGTGTTCGATATAAATTCTTTTAGTTACAAGAATAATGTCAAGTCGATGTGTAAATTCCTACCAAACACGTTGTAAAGTGTCAGTGGTAATTGATAGTTTAACAGCAGAAATCTGTTGTTTAAATTCACATAAATTTGTGGATGATGATGGCGCATATATTTCATATTTTATAACCCCTCCAAAAAGAAATTGGAGGGGAGTCACATATCAGGTGGCTTAGGTGGCCAGCTGCGTTACATCGAGTCATCTGGTAAATTGCGACTCATCCGATAGCGAAGTAGGTCCGTGAAAGCTTTTAAAATAGCTTTCGTAAACACACGAGGACCATCTATTTTTCGCAATATGAAAATCCACAATTTTCCTCTGTATTAATGAATCATTCTGTGTGGTTTATTTTTGAAAATATGGAATTTTGAAATCGGATGAATCATTTTGAATAAACCTGTATATTATCATCTTATTAATTTTGAAATATTTTCAAATACCCTATAACTTCAATTTATAATCCAATTCCTCATTAGTTTTGATTATATTCGGTAAACTTACCGCTTTTAGATTAAGTTTTATAAACCTATTAAATTCGGATTCAGCAACTCCGCGATACAGCGACAGTGACGGAAAGCGGCGACTGTTCAACAAAATAGCGACGGTGCCGGGAAAAGATAACTGCGCCATGAAGCAGTGACGGTGGTATGAAGTGGTGATTTTAACATGAAGCAGTGACGGTGACTTTCTCTGCATACTCTACAATCCCTTGGGAACTAATTCAGGTTTGATAAAGCAAGATGTAAGAAATCAAAATTTTAATGCATTTAGCTTAAATTGATTGATTGATTTTTTTATTAATGTCGCTCGCAACACGGATGCTATTGACGACGGACGCTGTTATTCTGAGACTTGGTCAAGAGACGAGGACATCTGAGATGAAATTCTCAATCTCCTACATTCCTCACCATTGCAATTTGATGGCTTTTGAGTCAGATTCCAAAGATGAGCTGTATTTATATCTTTCAAAAACACAAAATATTTATTTCTATTTTGATTAATGAAGATAATGAATGTAAGGTTTATAACAAAAGGAAATATCAGCACTTCTATTAATAAAAAATCTGAAACTAAAAAAGAAGGGGGAAAATTCTTATTTTTTTATTACAATAAAATTTTCAAAATAATGTTGATAAAAATGCAGATGTTTTCAAAATGATTCAACCGATTTTAAATTTCATATTTTCAGAAATAAACGATATAGAATAAGTGATACATGAATGAAAAGGAAAATATAGAAATTTTTTACAAAAGTTTTTGATATAACTTCTTTTAGTTTTACGTATATTGTCATTTTCCGAGTGTTGCTTTCGAAGAGAGAACACTTATGGACGCTGCGGCGGCCACCGAAGCCATTGACATGAGGTTGATGACTCCTGAGAGCTCACCACCAGTTATGACTGCAAGTGGTACCTATGAAACGATTACTGTACCACTGAAGCAAGAAAAAGATTTGAAAGCAAGGATAGACTACCTAAATATTTTAATCACAACTGAAGAGCTTGACCCCACCGCGAGAGGAGGCCCGATGGCGCAAGAGCTACAGGCTCAATTTGCGGCCACGGAAGAAGAAAAGAAGATCTCAGGCGAGCAGAATTTGGTTTCTCCTTACCTAGTACCTAACTGTATTAAACACAATAGTAATTCAATCAAAAATCTTCGCAAACATATGGCGGAAATCTTGCACTCTGACCGCAAAACCAGCTATAGGTCAGACTCCAGTAATAAAAGTTAGGGCTCCTAATGTTCAGCGAACCATTGATAAAAATGGGTTTACAACACCCACTAAAACTGTTAAAAATCAAATACCTACCAACAATTTAATTAAACCTATTGACACGAGCAATAGTTTTAACACTTTTGCGGCAATAGACCCAAATGAGGCAGACGCTGACCTCCCCCCCCCCCCAAATTCAACCAGTAATACTCCGACTAGAGAAAAATTATCATATAATAGTCCAGGTTTTCAACAGGGAATTCTCGAAGTCAGCTTGCGAACTATCGGGCCAATACATCAAAATCACGGCTGCTACCTAAGATGATCATCGGAGCATCAATCATTGCATTGCTCGCAAACCTGAAAGCTGAATACTATGTCATTCAGCCGATTCATGAAGGACCTTTGAAAGTTTGTGTGAAAGGCCTACTGGTCCACACACAAAAAGATGACATCAAGGAAAGCCAGGGCATAAAGATCGGAAAGGTTGCTCAACTTAGGCAACTGAAAATCAAATCCCCCCACCTATTTTTATTGTAGAAATTTGTAGGGAAGATGACGCCCTGGATACGTACAAGATCCAAACTATTATGTACATCGTCGTCAAAATGGAATTATTCAAGAAAAAGCAAGGAACAACGCAGTGTTATAACTGCAATTACTTCTACCACTCCTCAAAAAATTGCAAGATGAACTCCAGATGCCTAAAGTGCGGCTAAAATCACCGCACTGGTGAATGCGAGATCGAGAAAAAGTTGGAAAAACCTTTCTACATTAATCGCAACTCCAACCACAAGGCCTCTTTGTAGGGATGCCCATTGTTTCGTAAAAGGAAACCAGCTAAAAGTCAGAGCATCATGAAAACCGAGGCAAGAAACATCCCACAATCTCGCCCCGTTACTGTGAATGTTTCTTTTACAAACATTTGCAGTTGCACATCCCCTAAAGAGAGGGTGCCACAAGAGATTCAAAGGTCAGCCGAAGCCACTTACAGTGTTTGTACCGGTTAAATCACTCCCAACTATTAATAATAGCTGTGGAATTAACTTAAATTTCGTGTTAGCAATATCTCAACTTCAAAATTTATTCAATAAATTCCCAAAATTATTCGAAGCGTTAAATAACATGTCAAAGGTCGAAAACGACCTTGACAAGCTAAATATTTTTATCGTGGGTGTAGTCGCTACACCACCCACAAACTAATAAATAAAATTCACACACCTTGGCCTCAAACTGGTTTATTGGAACATCCTCCGAGTAAAGTCCCGTGACGTTGAAATACGGGATTTTATAGATGAGCATTCCTCTGATTTAATTCTCCTACAAGAGACACATCTAAGACCAGATGTTAAATTCAACATACCAAATTACATTACACACTTAGATAACAGACCAACCACAATTCAACGAATCTTCGGCGGCACTAATAATTTAATTAAACGCCCTCTCTCACACTATAAAATTCGAACATCCATATTACTCGGCGCAGAAGCAACCATCGATGCACTCACCCTAACAGACGGAAACTCAATAATAATAATCTCGATGTATATCCTTCCGTCTGTCAAAGTCATACATGTACCCCCAGATAATAATTCTATTCGAAATTTAGGGGCGATCTCACTAATATGCGGAGATTTAAAGGCTAAGCACATAAACTGGGGCTTCATATATAATTCTTCTAGAGATAACTCACTAAGCTATTTTGCTGATCAGAATGGCATAGAAATCTTAACCCCACCCACACCAACACGCCCTAACTCCACCTCCTCTATAGACATCACACTTACGGCGAATTGTATTGGTCCAACCAGATTTTTTCGCTACCCAATTGAGTAATGATCAGAACCCAGTAATGATTCATTTTGTATCGCAAAATGATTTTCAAATTCCTCCACCTAAAATCATGACAAATTGGGAACTATATAGAAAAATACTCCTAGCTAACACAATGTCAACATTCTCACTCTCCAAAGCACACAGTGGAAAGGATATTGAAAAGCAAGCCGCCGAACTAACACCCAACATTTTAAGTACACATAAAATTGCCTCCAAACCTATCAAAACAAATACACAAACTTTTATCGATAAGGGACTCATACAACTTTTCAAAGAGAGGAATACAGCTAGGAAAACTTGACAATTCACTCTCTACTCGGCCGATAAACAAAACTTTAATAGAATACAAAATAAAATCAGACGAAAGTGCACTTACACAGAGATAAAGAATGGGAAGAAACCCTTGAAAATTTAGATACTGAAAGTGATACCATCTGGGAATATGGCTAAAGCACTTTGGAAGAAAAGATCTCAAGTATCTGACCTGAAATACCCTTTTAGTATCACACTGAGTAACACAGACAAAGCAGAAATACTAGCTGGCTATCTTCAGAGTCAGTTCAAACTCAAGGATATCCACATACCAACACATGATATAACAGTCCCACATATCGTTCATGATTACCTAGCAAATCATAACATTTTTGAAAATTCCCCCCCTTCCCCTAGCCTTTGAAATAACAGCCTACATCAAAAAGATTAAAATTAAAAAAGCCACAGGAAGAGAAGGAGTTACAAATAAAATGATTAAAAATCTCCCACCCCTGTGTATTTTTCAAATTCGAAATATTATCCAGAATATGTTCGAACTCTATCACTTACCAAATGCCTGGAAAACTACAGCAGTCATATCCGGGCACAGATCCAACCCGGCCTGAAAACTACAGACCAATGTCCTTGTTCCTTCATAGTAAAAATGCTGAGAAATTCATGCTAAATAGATTAAATCATTATCTCCATTGGCACGACATCCTGATCCCCGAGCAACATAGCTTCGTTTCAAACTTATTCACATCGCACCAACTCATCCGAGTGGTGAAATATATCAAAACCATGCTTGTCAACAAACAAAATACGGGAGTGGTTTTCCTGGACATTCAGAAAGCCTTCGACCAAGTTTGGCATACTGGCCTTCTCTTATAACTTATTAAATTTACCTCCCTTATAAAAATAATACACTCTTTCTTAAAAAAGATAGAAATTTTTCGGTCACGCTTAATGGGACCCACTCAAATCCCAGATTAATTGAAGCCGGAGTACCACAAAGCGGAATAATTTCTCCGACTTTATTCAAATTGTTCGTGACTGACATTCCCTTACAACACAATTCTATGCATGTATGCAGATCACAATGCGATACTAGCTGGAAATGATAGCCCAAAGGCTATTGGACACGCACTTAACAGATACCTCACAGAACTAGAAGACTGGTACTCTACTTGGAAAATTGCTCTGAATGTTTCCTAGACAGAGACCGTCTTCTTTTCCAGAAACCACTGTAAAATAGAACCAGATATCGATTTAGGAAAAAAAAAAAACTCCCTCGTTCTGGTCCACCAAGTACCTTGGTGTCACGTTAGATAAAAAGCTTACTTTCAAGCAACACATTACACACATTAAAAACAGTATAAAACTATGATACATGATATGTTTCCTCTTATCTCACTTAAATATACATTAAGTAGACGTAATAAACTGCTTATCTATACTCTGATAATCAGACCTATCCTGACTTATGCTTGTCCAGTCTGGTCACAATACGCAAAATACTATACTAGATTTATTAGAAAAATCCCAAATAGTATCCCACCGAACATTAGTAAAAGCAAGCAAGTACATGAGAAACACCGACATCAGGAAATCCATAAACTTCCCATCCCTCAAAATATTCATTAAAAGACTATCCAAAAATTCTTTAATAAAAATTCTTAATCAGAACAATACAATTCATAGAAAAATACACTCTACTCAGAAACAACCCACAACTACAGAGACCAAAAGAAATTTTATTAGATCAAAATTATTACTTTTATTTACTTTTTCGATATCTAACATACATAAAACACACGCAATATACACGACTCCACTCACTCTCAATAGGAGCCATTCCTATCGACCAATGATAATTCACCCTCTCGGCACAAGAGGGAAACACTCCAGATCTAACAACCACCAGACTGAACAAACAATCAGAATATTTCTCCAAATCTGCTGCCTCCACTTTTACCTTAAATTTCTTCATTAAATATTCTATTTTAATATCTTCATTAAAATATCTTTAAATTCAAGTTAAAATAATATCTTAAAATTACAACATTTCTTTGAACCGGAAATAATTTTTTTCAGTTTCTATTATTCCTAAGATTCTCGTAAACCTCAAATTAATATATCATAAAGAAATCGCATGGGAGTCACATATCAGGTGGCTTAGGTGGCTAGCTGTGTAACATCAAGTCATCTGGTCCACTACGATCGATCCAACTGCGAGGTAACTCTGTAAAAGCTTCTAAAACAGGCTTCATGAAATAGCTTCACGAAGAACACACGAGAGCCATCTATTATTCACAGTATAAAGCTTCTACAGTTTTCCTTTGTTTTCATGTATCATTCTGTGTGGTTTATTTTTGAAAATATGGAATTTTGAAATCGGATGATTCGTCTTAAATAACCCTGTATAATTTTACTCGGCTTAATTCCAGTCGGAATTAAGATACCCAGTCGGAATCACTCGACACCAATTACATCATCATCGCTTAAAGCTCGTTAATATGGAAAATTCCTGTATGTATATATAGGTTGTTGATAACTTGTGTGTTTCAATTTTTATCTGTTCATATATATTTAATTTTTCCATATCTTTGTCTTTCTTCCAGTACATATATGGGGTATGAAGCAGTCTTAATATATTTTTAATGGGTTTTCATCTACTCACATTGTACGTCAGGGTAAAAAAATTAGAAGCCTTTTTTTCTGAAATCTTAAAGCGCTCAATTGTGCTGAAATTTTATTAGAAGATTGGATTATTTTGGATGACAATACGATAATGTAATTATAATTAATAAAAATTAATTATTTAAGGAATTAAATTTTACGCCAAGTTTCTCGTCAAATCACCAAATGGTGGCCAAATCCATCGCCAAGCTGAAGGGGTCATTGCTTAAACTCTTTTACGGTTTTAGATGATAAATTTAATAAACGTCAAGTAATAAAATAAATTATTAAAACTAATTATTAAATAAATTCAGTTTGACTCAACGCTCCCTTTTGCTCTTAAGAGGTTATAAAAATTATATTATGCAAAGTGTGAAGTTTGAAAGAAAGTCCATGCTCAAAAAACTCGTTTCTTACTGGTGTTACTTATATAGCTATTTCCTTATTCTAGTATACTAATTTATTTGTGTAGTCGATCTAGAACTAGTCGGTAGCTGAATTTCCATGGCGTGAAATTCGTAACCGGCGAAATTTCAGTCGAGTTACTTGTTCTAGTCTTAACCTTTTGAGGACGGCTGACCGATCTATCGGCCAAAAGGAACATACGCTTAAAAGACGGCGTTGACAGATTTAGCGGCCAAGCAGTACTTTCCCCTCTAAACAGCTTTCGAATCAGCATGAGGCCTATTATAGCCCCGGAACATCATCTGCTTGACCGGTTTCTTTTGTATTCAGAAGGGAGGGGGGTAGAATTTCCTCTTTCACCCTTACCTAAAATCCCTCTTTTTTCCTTTTTACTCAAATTCTCATTAGTGGTGAGTGCATAGTTATTTTTGTAAGTGATTTTGTCATCTTGATTACTTAATCATTTCATTTTAAATTAATTTGATTTAAAAAAAAGGCCTAAACGTAAAAGATGACTTACCACGGAAGAGATTCAGAACACTTTAGCTGATTTAGAAGATGAAATTTTTGATGATTTTGATTGTGAGTTAGAAAATGAGGAAGATGATTTAGATCAATCTTTAAATTTGAGTCCAGAGGTTGAAGATGAGGTTGTCTCTGAAGAACAAAATAAAATAATCTGGAACGACCCACAAATAACCCATAAAGCGAAAATTTTACCTTTTACAGGAAATAATGTGTTAAAAGGAGCCGCTGAAATGAAATTATTGGATTAATATGTTGAACTTAAACAATATTTAACTATTTGGAAATAAATTTTTAATTTCTAATATGTGTTCCACTTTACTTTATTATTCAAATAATATATATAAATATTACTAAGAAATATATGTTCCATAAAAAATTTATTTTGAAAGTTTATTCAAAAAAGTGTTATAACTTTAAGTGATGATTTTTTTTTATGATTTTTATTTTATTTTTTTTTCATACTAAAGAATATAATTACATATTTTCATAATGAATGTTTTTTTTACTAAAGGTATTTTTATGCATTTTGCAGATTTAAAAATACCTCAGTTTTACATTTTTATTAACTTTTATACCTGTAAAACTACTTAAAATATATTTGTGGAGAATTTGAAGCAATTTTTGCATTCAGTTTTTGATGAAAATTTCTGCATAATTACACAATGTATTGCTGTACAGAAGCGTATTTTTAGTGTTATTTTATTGAAAAACAGTTTTTAAGAATTTTATATCGAAACATAAAAAAAACAACTTTTTTTAAATTGTGTATAAAAAAAAAAAAAAAAAAAAAATATTTAAAAAAAAAAAAAAAATTACAGAAATATCTGTTATAGATTTTTAAAACTGTACATTGTAGTCTTTCGAATTTATAAAAGCACGAAACTATCTCCGACATTTTTTATTATGACAATTGATGTATAAAAGTTAAGTCTTCGAAACAAAAACTATTAATTCCGATATTTTTTTCTTTCAAATTTGTAAGAGACGAATATTACGAATTCTTTAGCATAAGAAAAATTCTCCGATTTATACAAAAACTTTAGAAGCAAGAATGAAATTTTTGCTTTTGTTATATATTATACTTTAAAAGTTCTACAGTGTTGGATTTCCTGATTTTTCGAAACATAAAAGAAGTTTTTTTTTAAAAAAATTATAATAAGTTTCTTTTATAATAATAATTACGAAAATTTTTGCAAAATGCTCTAAAATATATTTGAAAAATAAATATAATCAGAATCTAACAGATAGTTACATTGAAATAAAAAAAAATATATTCGTTTTCTTTTTTTTTTCTCGCCTATTTATTCATGAGTCACACTTTTTATGCGCGATTGTACAAAAAAAAAAAAAAAGTAATGTTCGGGTGCTCTCTAAGGCTATTGAACGTTTGAAACTCTGAATAGAGAATCAGATGGCTCTTGTAAATGAGCATGAAAAACAAGTTGTAAAAGCTTTCATATCGACAAAGAATGCTTCTCCCTCTTGATTATTGTTGATTCTTTCAGGTTTTGGTCATTATTGATTATCATATGCCTTTTTGGTGTAATAAAACCTAGAAATGCACATCTGCCTTCATGTAAATCTTCAAGGTTGCTTTCATGTAGCCTTAAAACAATACTTCCGTGGTTCTTCCTCTTATTGTCGTAATAAAGCTTTAAAATGCATTTCTTTTTCTATTACATTGTCGGACATAGGATAAATAGAACTTATGCCGACGAACTTAAAAGAAGGCCTTCTACTTTGAGAACGTTATCGGGAAAATGAAAATAACCGTTCAGAGAACTGATATTGTGTTAGATTTTGAGAGATAATGTATAAAGGACCCAGTGACTTAGGGGACTGTCCAAACGAAGTGGGGGGGAGGGAAAAAACGATATTTGAAGCTAAAGTTTTCCTTCGTTTTGAAGAAAGTCAAGAAAAATTGTTGTCAGTTATTTCTAAACCGACTGAGGAGTCTGTGCGTTGAGAAGGAAAGGTTTTTGTAATTATTTTGAATGTTGATCGAAAGAGTTGGCTTCGTAGGAATGTATTGGCTTTGGCTCTATCATATGCACAAAATCACACACAAAAATCAGTTTATTATCGCACAAATATCAGAGCAGTAATCTTAGAATTCAAGCAATATTATGCAATTCAATTGAAATCTTAAATAAAAAGCAAGGATTATCCAAAGGTTAAGAATATAACTTCTTGTACGAAAAGTGAAAAAAAGGTAAGAAGCTTCAGTATGTTGTCATTACTTGCAAAAGAAACAATTAAGTACAAATAAGAATCATATATTCCTTTTATATAAACAAGATTACCGAGATACGTGAAGCTCCTCGGCAACTTAAAAATGTTTGCAGTCATAATATTTTGTCTTCGATATCAGCTTATTGTTTCCGTTTTACTAGAAGTATTCTAAAAATTCAAAGCATTTCCTCTTTTTTACTAATGAAAACATTTATTACTGTTGGAAAAAATATAATTTTAAATTTCTTATGTACATTTAAAGAATTTATTTTTAGGAACACGTAGGTAAACTGATCAATTATTAATATTTCATTTACAAGTAACATAAGGGACAAAGTAATAAGACGGACCTCGTAATTTAAATGACAATCAAGTAACGAGAACGATAGCCGAGCTAGAGCGTCCACTTCTAATATCCACACCACAGCAACGTAAGGATTTTGATTTAATGCGTATCAGCTCTGCTACACGTTGGAACACCTAATCGTCACCTGTTTTCGAAGCCAACATTGATAGCCTTAAGATACTCACATTTTAGAGCATAATGTGAAACACCTTTTTTTAATGGTTTTGCTTTTTATTCATCTCATTTATTTGCCACAGTGAATATTTTATCATAATTTTCAGCATATATAGGAAGAATTAAATCAAAGAATAATAAAGTTTTAAATTTTGAAAAACGCTTGTTTATAAAATTTAGACTTAATCTTAGGATTAATTCAGTATTATGAATTCTAATGTATTACAATATAATGGATTACGGAACAATACAAAATGACAATTATACATCAAATCTATCATTCCTTCATGGAATATATATAAGAAAATTCTTAAGAGGGTTTAAATTTTTAAGATTTTTCTGGCATGTTCTAAAAGAGAAAAACAATTATAAATTAAGTAATAATGAAGTTTCCAAAAAAGCATATTTGATTTATGATGATATGTCTATCGTCATACAAATGCTGTGAATACTTATAAGAGCTTTTAAACTTACTTCATTATCGATTTGAGAAAGTCTGAATTTTACATTATAACATCAAGAGACAGGATCAGCAATTTTGCTTTTTATTTTATTTTGTATTACTGATTATATTTACGTGCAATTTATGAAGTATTAAATTATTTACTTCTTATATCTAATTTGATTATTTTAAGTTTTAACACCAGGTGTGTATCTAATTCCTGCATTTAAAATAATTAAAAATAAATTTAAAATATTTTACATCTATTTTAATGAATTTACTGAAAATCAAAATATAAATAAATTTTACTTGAATAATATCAATTAAATTTGGTTAGTTTATTGTGTGTACCTTTGTCTACAATGAACTAAGCGTTTCATTTTTTATGCAATGTTTTATATTATCATCATTGTTTTGTGCTATTTCTCTCAATGCTCTTAATAATATTGAAAAAGGAAATCTAGGTGAAAAGCAGCTTAAATTGTTAGGAAATAATTTCTTTTTTAAAAAAAATAAAATAAATAAATCTCTCAAATTTTCTTGAACTGAAATCGTAATTACTACATTGAGTTCTCCAAGAAAATATGTTTCCCTAAGAAAGGGAGACTCTTTGTATTTAGGGACTTTCTAAGCCGCGAACATCCCCATTGACTGCAAACACCTGCAACTATCTAGCTTCTTTTGTACGCCTATGTATGGTGCCATCAATCAGCGATAAAAAAGGGGGAAGTAAACATCGCCTAAAGAGCCGTCTTTAAGGGCCTTTTCCTCACAAAACCCGCCGTCTTCAAAAGGTTAATTTAAGATCTGCCGCCTTTTCAGTGCAGAAACACCTCTACATGGTAGAACTTTATTGGCATCAGGGCTCGAACCCACGATTCAACGAAACAACTCCGATCACAAATTCGCTATCATAACCATTAATCTTGTGGCCACTTTAAGCTGACCCAAACATTTGTTGAAAATATGACAAAAGTAAACCACATGCAGATCCCCTACCCTCTCCTAAATAAATGGCGAAAAAAAAAATAAGGGGAAGACAAGAAGGAAAAAAGACAACTAAGGTAACTCAGGTGCATGGTACCCATTCTTATTTAATAAAGTTGAGCCCTATGAGGGATTGATTTTCATTAAAGTATGGAATCGTTACCCGGAAGATCAACTTGATAGCTCCAAACTCTAGTTGGGTAAGCTCTGCCTCCTTTGCACAAGATACGTCGGTCAGGTGTCGGG
>BMAW01009692.1:171678-224574 GCA_019974015.1 Nephila pilipes | reverse complement strand
CGCATGTGCCCTTTTCTGGTTATTAAATGCTCTCACATTTTTTTGAATCAATATTAATCAATGTTGAAAATTCTACCTTGCAGAGATATGACGAAGGAAAAAAAATGTGTTAAGAACTTTTTTTTTTTTTGTTCTTCTTCTTATCCTGTATTTCCTAGACAGAGAATTTTTAACAAAAATCCAAACTTTTCCAGGAACATTTCTGTTAATTCTGATTTCTTATTAAATTTTCGTCATTAGCAATTTTTAATTGCGTATTTGATTTTTTCTCAGAACATTTGAAGTGGCCTCACAGAGCACTAGTGTTCCCCTGACTAAGGGAAGCTCGAAGTAGCCTAGAGGCCACGGTCATAGACTCGCACTCTTGTGTTGTTTTCATCGAGTCGTGGGTTCGAGCTCGGAAGTTACAAGATCCATTGTGTAGCGGGCTGATGCACATTAAATTTGATTAAGGTCTCAAGTCTTCACCTTGGCGTGGTGTGGAAAATTGGAGAGAGATTTAATATCTCAGGTTTCATCCTCATCACTTTTCCGAGATTTAAAATGAAGAGGTCCGTCACCGACACCTTTCGTGTTGCTTCTCCGTGAGACATTAATTATCAATCACAATCCACTGACCATTTATTAATGGTTCTAAGTGCATTAAAAAGAAATTCAAATCGGCTTATATAATGATGAAAGAAAAATAAACATTTTATAATTTTAGTGACATTTGGCTATTCCTAATTTTCTGTTCACTAAGCTCGGAGAATTCATAGTAACTTGAATTGCATAAAATTACAATTTCTTGCTAAACAAAATGACATATGATTAGGTAAATAAAAGGAAAATAAGAAGTATATTGAAATGAATTAGAGATAGTGATAACAAGAAAAAATAGAATTGAAAGAAAAGAAAAAGACTATAGAGGATAACGACAAGCTGCAAGATTATTTGTAAATTTGATTATATTATCGCAATTAATTATTTGGAATGATACAACTCCCAGTTAAATCAATAAGATTCAAATTTACTATAATCGAGGGGTGTTGGAGTTGGAACGAGTGAATTGGTAAACTAACACTTTCTTATTCGAATATAAACTAGAATTGACTGAGTTAAGAGGGATTCGAGAAAGAGCGGCCTCATCTATTCTTCAATAATTAATAAAGTATTTTGTCTTATCTTCAATTAGAATCCAGTACACATTGCCTATTCAATAAAAGTAAAGATGGTAGTAAAATTAATTAATGAAAGACGGATGTCATATATTTCATAGTCACTTATCACAAAGCGACTTTAAATGTTCTCGTGAATAAAAAAAATTACATCAATTACAGAAAAAAATCCAGATCACAAGAACAATTTTATTTCCCTTCTCTCGAAATTCATAATGGAGTGTTGATCATATTAGTAGGAAGCATAATGAAAAAGAATCATGCAAAAAAGCCGGTATAAGCCGATCAATATATGCCGGTAGCTTAATTTTATGGAGAGATAAAACTCTAATGAATTGAAGAGTGAAATAATTACATACCGTATATTTGTTCTGCTTTTGAAAAAAAAAGTTATCAGAGCAGGAACATTTTAAAAATAGCTTTTGACATCGTAGATAAAGCTAAAATAATAATTATAAGAAGAAATGTGTAGTTCTTTGTACGATTCATATTTTAATTCAAAACATTTTATCACATTTTTGAATCTATTTTATGATTTAATTCCAGAACGGACATAAAATGTATTTCCATTTCCTTTTAGGAAGCTCTGCAAGAAAAGTTATGCATTAATAAAATCTTCTTTTATTAAAGATGAAAAAAAATCTTTTAGTGAAAACTTATTCATGCACGAAAACTTACTTATTCACTAAATGTGAAAAGAGTTCTTAAGAGAAAAAATAAAAGATAAGAAAAAACTGTAAATAAAATAAGCAAAAATAAATAGGATAAATTGTGAACACTTTTTTTTACTTTTCCTCTAAGATTAAAGAATCTAATTTATATTTCTTTCTTGAAAATGTATTAATATTTTTATACTTACAATGCTCCTTGATGAGGGAGATTGATTTTCCTTCGTTTATAATTTGTTCTTGTAGCAATACTTGTTCCTCTTGGAATCTATAATGGAATTGCATTTCGAGCTTAAATCCCTTTCAGGTATTTTTAGTGAGTATATTCAACCATATTAATTAAATTTTTATTATATTCTATGCTTTATATTCGATTATTGTATTAACACTTCATTAAGTATAATATAAAACTATTTTAAAACTGAAAGTAATAAATTACTAAACTGTATAAATTTCATAATAATTATCACAATCAAATTGATTTACACTAATCACACATTCATAGGCGTGTAACTAAAAATATTTTTATATGAATTTAAATCATTCCATAACTAAAGCTAAATTGCATCAATCTTTAAGAAAAAAAAAAATTTTTATAACTTTGAATAAAGTACTTTTTTGAAAATTACTAAATAATAATTGATTTGTACTGCTGTTGTTCTATAATATGCCTAAATGTAAATCTACTAAGCAATAATAAAATAATAATAAATGCGGTATTTGTAACTAAAAATATCACATTTATTCACTAAGACATCAAATATTATGAAATAGATTTTGACTTTTTGTTATATTGGTCTATAAAGCAATCGTATTCTGTCAGATGGATTACCGCTGACCATCAGGACCCGTGTGGTGACCAGGGATACACGTATAATCCTGCTCATACTTTGTGAAGGGCTTAAAATGGGTACCCAGCGTCTGGTCGCGGGCACCTACCCTGGGATTATATCAGGGGACCTCGGGACTTCCTTAGGTAGTATAGGCATCATGACAAGGCACCCTAGTGATCTTTTTCTCTTCATTGGGTTTACTGTCTTTTGGTATACCAAAGTGGTGCTGCCGAATACCTAGCGATCGCTTCTCTATTTTCCAAACCTCCTTCTTGTCACTAATTTTTGTCTCTTTTCTTCTTTTTTCTCTAGAACAGCTAATCATTTTGTCAACATAGCAATACGAAACAAATTGTGCCAATAGCTTACCTTCTCCTCGACACTTTTGTCGACTTAATCTTTTTCATAGTTTTAACGTCTGGATCCACAAATTTACTTGTTTGGCGCAGTTAATACATTGGCTTCTGCGCCAATAAACTTCATTATCCTCCTCCTCGTCGACTCAGTAAGCTCATGTTATTTCAGGTCAATTTAATCAAATATTCTGAGCTGAGATTGTATTAAATATAATCGTGAAGCTTCCTGCTCGTTCTTTTACAAGTTTTTATACTTGCTAAATTGATATGTATGGCATGAATCTTTCCAGTTCAAAATTTGTAATCAGATTTTAAGCACTTATCATCTTATCGGGGCAGAAATTTTGGTTACGTATAACTCTGGTGACAATATTACACTATGAGTATTGTCAAAGCGAGTGATTGACGTCTAATTAAATTTTAATTTTTTGATCACATTTTAGCTCACGATTATTTTTTAATCTTAAATTTCTGAGCTAAAAGAATTTAATAACAATATTCGTGAAAAAGGAGATTTTTGAGACTTGGTTTCTTTCAAACTTCACACTTTGCGAGATATGATTTTCTATAAAATTTTAAGACTAAGGGAATCTTAGGATTTAGTAGATGTATTCAATAAATAAATTTAGTATTTATTTTATTATTTGGACATTGTTAAATTTATCATTAAAATATACGCGTAAATTTTTAGCTCAATAAGCATTAATAATCATTGAATATTGACTTACAAAAGTAAAAGAATTGAAATGCATAAAATTGACGACTCGTCTTAAAATTAAATACACATGTGGTGGACTCGTGCATATATCCATTTTAACATTTATTTATTGTTGCAAAAAAGGAAAAAAAAAACTGTTAAAGAGCTGTTAAAATTTAGTTCATTTAATTTTGAAGAATTACTGCAGAGTTTGATAATACACACACAAGTACATATATATATACCCCAACTAAAATGTATGTTCTAATGGATTAATGACTTATATTTTGAAATTTTCATTTAATGTGGGAAATCTCTGGAAAAATTTAGTTCCAAACTTGGAGTAGTATATCTAAATAATAAAGGGCTTCTCCACACGCTCCTCTAAAATTTTTTCAGAAAAATTTACAATCGCTATCAAATCATCAACTAATTCTTCGAAACTATCAGGTTTGATGAAATAATAAAGTATGATCTTTAAATAAATATAAAAGAATTACTAATAGAGTATTAGATGACAAGATATAATAACGGAAGAAATCAAAACCTATCTCTGACTTTACGCTTGAGGACTATCTATGAAAAACTCGAGGATGCACTATACGCTTCAAGATTATTTGCATAAGTTTTCGAGAATAAGCATGGGCTCGCAAGGTAGTTTCACCTGTACAACCAGGATCGAATTATAACTTAATAGCAACCTTGAATATTAATTTAATAGGAAGAAATTGAATGATGAATGTCAGATCTTTGTACTAATATATATTACCAGGATGGTTAATTAAAGTTCATATTCAGAGGCCTGTAGAACCTGTTCTGGTTATCAGTGATTTTGATGAAACTAGGAATAAATGCTATGGGGCCATGGGGAAGAATTTCTGCAATAAAAAATTTACAAATTTTGACCACCAGGTGGCTTATGAATATTCCTTATATAATCCGTAAAACCTCTATAAACTTCTGCAGTCACTTACGCAGAGAATCCTTGCGTGCGCTTGTCATCGTTAATCATACCCTTACAAAAGAAAGACGGAACTTTACTGCTAAAACTGTTTTATCAGAACGGCACCAACCACTTAGCTTCTCTGCGTGACTATCGTCGTATAAAGGATCTGCGAATAAGTCCCATATCGAGGATTGGTTTGAGGAAGATGATCATGAAATTTAAAGAGACTGGAGATTTAGGTGTGCAGCCCGGAAGAAGAATAAAACCGGTTGGGACTGAAACTGTCTTAGAAATCGCTACTACTATGGTTGAAAGAGCCTCCAGTTCCATTTATTCTTCAGCAAGTGCTCGATCAGTGTCACACGAGTTGGAGATTCTGTGGTCGACAGTAGGAATAATTCTGCGATCCATTTTAAAATGGTATCCGTATAAGATCCACGTGATGTAAATGCTGAAACCTCAAGATCAAAAACACGCCTTGAATTTGCTTGCCGATTTTTGGCAAGAATGGAAGTTGGATGACGCGTGGCCTTGGAAAATTTTATGGTCAGATGAGGCACACTTTTATTTAGATGGAGCTGTGAATAATCAAAATTACCGCAAATGGGGTACTTCACCTCCTAATGTCCTGCATCAACAACCACTGCAATCTGGTTACTTGACTACTTGGTGTGGATTTACTGCTGAGCTTATCTTCGGACCTTTTTTCTTTGAAACTCTCCCTCCACAAGGTCCTAAAGGATGCTCTGTTACGAGTGCACGGTACAGTGAACTTCTTCAACAGCAGGTCATTCCTGCTTTACAAGAGCGACAATGTTTGTAAACCTCTATCTTTATACAAGATGAAACAACTTCTAACATTGGGCGCCAAGTCAAAGCATTGCTTAGTGCTAACTTCGGTGATAATCGTATAATATCCAGATATTTTCCGGATGCATGGCCTTCTCGTTCACCCGACTTAGCTTAAATACCTGTGATTTCTGGTTATGGGTATTTCTAAAAGACCATGTTTATATAGAGGAGGAATTAGGACTTTACCTGATTTTAAAGCTAGCATTATGCACCATGTGGCTGAAATCCCTCGTGAGTTGCTTCACGCTACCATTGAAAACGCTATAATGCGCTTTCAACGCGTTATTGATGTCAATGGAGCACATATTGAGCATATTCTATAATTGAATAAATTTTAATGATTCTAACACATTTTTTGTTCTTCTTTGGGCACCACATTTCCTCCTAGTGGTCAAATTTGAACTATTTTTTTTTTATTGTAGAAACCTTTTTCCCATGGTCCACATAGCCCATATTCCAAATTTCATTAGAATCCGATAAGCAGAAAGGGTTCTACTGGCCTCTAAATTATGTAACTTTAATTATAACGACCCGGTATATACACTGGTTATCATAAATTAAGGAAAATTCACAAAAATCGCGATAACTCAAGAAATTACACATGGAATTTTATGAAACTTACCCACAATATACAACACATAGTAAGGTATTAAACAACATAAAAAGAAATTATCAGACATTAATAGTAGTATAGAAATTAGCACATGTATAAAATAAACAAATTGGAAGTATCGGTTTGCAATAGAAAAAGTACCTTTAATATGGAATATGATTGCCTCTAGAAGCAATACAGCACAAACAGCGATGTGTGATGCTTTCAATTATGCGGTCTATCAGTTCAATAGGAAGTGAGAGCCATTGCTCTTGTAAAGCAGATGCAAGCGCGGCAAGGGTCTGAGGGGGCGGATTGATGGCAGATACACGCCTCCCTAGAGCATCCCAAACGTGCTCGATAGGATTCAAGTCCGGGGATCGAGCTGGCCACTCCATGCGCGTAATTGTTTCCTGTTGAAGATAATCATCAACAATGCGAGCTCTGTATGGTCTTGCATTATCGTCCTGTAACAGGAAGCAATCACCAATCGCCCCGGCATATGGGCGCACATAAGCATCAAGGATGTTGTCTCGATAAACCTGAGCATTCACGGTTCCCCTTGGAAAGACATGGAGGTTTGTGCGCCCTCCTAAGGATATGCCTCCCCAAACACAGACACTGCCTCTTCCGTATGCATCTCTTTCACGGATGTTTCATGGATGATAACGGGTCCCAGGTTCTCTCCATATCAAATAACGTCTACTGTCACTTTCTAGACTAAACCTGGACTCATCCGTAAAGAGAACAGGCCTCCATTGATCTGACGTCCAGTGGACATGTTGTCGGGCCCACTGCAAACGGTCTCTCCTATGGCGTGATGTGAGCGGCACGCAAATGGCTGGTCGTCTCGCATACAGACCACCTTCGTGGAGCCTTCTGCGCACAGTTGACGTTGACACCAACCTTCCGGTGGCTGCAGCAAGAGAGGATCTAAGATGTGTCGGAGTAGCGGTTCTATTCCTGCGTGCACTTAATGTCAAATATCGGTCATCGGCACTGGTCGTAACAGTTGGCCGTCCTTGACTGAACCTCCTAGATGCCGAATCTGTGGTTTGAAATTGCCTCCAAATTCTATGAACCACAGATGGACTCACATTTAGCCATCTGGCCACTTCTGATTGACTCTGCCCTGCCTCTAGTCTCCCGATGGCTCTCCATCGTAGTTCTTCAGGCAAATGATGCCTAGAGGTCATTATTACGAATTGGCTATCTCAGATTTTCAATGTCGCAATCACAGTAAAATTTTTGTGCTTTCTCTCAAACTTGGACTTTTATGCTCCAGGCAGATGACGTAAGCCGAGTGCAGCGTCACTAATTTGCATATTGCAATTTTACTCAGCTACTCTTAGTGGACAACATATGCAAATTTTGCACGGTTTGGCTTACTTTTGAAAGAGTTATCGCTATTTTTGTGATTTTTCCTTAATTTATGATAACCAGTGTATATATATATATATATATATTAGTGAGGCTTGTTTTTCTCTTACAGCTAACTTAATTAACTGTCTTACCTAAAAACACTAAAACTTAATTTTAATATTTCTAGCAATTAAAATTAAGTTTTTGTGCTCTTTTGAGATCTGATTGGATCTATTTTAAATGAACTTCATTCTTTTTTACAAGCTTGGATTTAGGTATGGTTTCGTTCTAAATTTTTGAATCTTTATCTAAAATTTTTCAAAGAAATTTTTTTTTTTTAATTTTTGTAATTAGGGGTATCTTACCTCTTCTTTTCTTGTTTATTTTGCTTAATCTATTATAATTTACATTTTGGAGATCTCCGGTTTCACCCAGCTAGAGACAATGGGGGAGGGGTTGGTACCATAGAACATATTAAACTCCACAATGCAATCCCCAGTCTGAAGGTGGATGTTTCGTTTTGATGGGTATTCAATTTATTCAGTTTGTTTCAATTTCTACTCGGTTATATTTTACTCAATTCTATAAATGTTTTCTTCTCTTGTTTAAATTTTTGTACTTTATTTATTATGTTGTTTTTAAAAACTTTAATAATTTGCTTTATTGTATGTATATATATATTATATAATGATCTCACATAAAACTAATTTAAGTTCCTAATTTTTCCATTCTCTAATTCAAAAGTAAATAATCCCATCCTATAACCTTATCCAATTTCAAATTATCTTTTTATTTATTTGATAACGTGCACATAAAAAAACTGAATTAATTTTCTTGCAGGCCTAAATATCTGTCAGAAATAATCCCTCTAGACTGATTTTCAGAAAATTCAGAAAAATTTCAGATTCTAGAAATTCCCTCAGAATCCCATCATGTTATACCACTTGAGTACTTCATGACTTCCTATTCTTAGAAAGTATTCTTAGAAAATGCACATATTCCTAAAAAATCTCCATTATAAATTTTCATGCGGGGATAAGATGTTCCCTCTTGTAAGCTCTTCTGCTCTTGTTGTTGTTGAATTGAAAAAGTTGTATCTGATAACCATGAAACATGAAATTCACATCCTTATTTACTTTAACAAAGAATTTTAAAATTATTTGCATATATATGCCTTGTAGATCTATCTCCCCGAGGTGCACCTGGTAACACTTTATAATGGCTAAAAGATCTACAAATATTACCCTTTACAAGATATTACCCTTTAAAGGAGTATTCTCTTTATGTACTCCCAAAGTTTAGACAGGTTGACGGCGACATTCTTATCAGTCTCAAGAAAGAATTAATAGCTGATTTTCCCATTATGAGAACTATCCCAATGAGAACTGATTGCGATAAACGTGAACTTGTCCATTTGCATTTGGACGTTTGGAAACGCGGAATTCTTTTTAAGATCTTAGCAATTAATAGTCCTTCTTGTTTGGCTATAATAGTCCTTCTTTTCCCGATTTTTCTCCGACTTCAATGTCCACTCTCCCATGTGGGGTTACTCTGATACAAATGAAGCCGGGGGGAGAGTTCAGGACTTTCTTAGCTCGTCTACTTTCGAATTTGTACATAACAAGGAAGATTCCCCCCACCTATCTACATTACAATGGCAGAAGCTTTGGAAGCTTTGCTGTGGATCTATTGAAGGACCCCGGATCTGACCATAGGCAGGTGTTTGCAGAAGTTGAAATTCCCGGGGCTGATCAGAGGGCTTTTTCATCATCAAAAAACTCTTGGAATTTTAAGAAAGCTAACTGGCCTTTCTTTACCGAATTGATGGAACATGGCCTTAGTCATGATAAATTTGACTTAACCCTTAACCCTTATAAACTATATAGTATTATTAAAGACACAATTTTATCGTATGCTAAGAGAACGATCCCTAGAGGAAGACAAAAAAAATATAAGCCTTTTTAGATGGAAGAATTGGCTTCGTTGAAAGCTAAAAGAGACAAAGGAGAAATGTGGAGTTTACCTCAATCCCTTGTGATGTTCAAGCTTAGAGAAAACATTCTGCAAATTTTAGAAAGGCCTTAATTGACAGTGAACGATCTTCATTCAACAAATTTATTTCTAATATAGATTACCAAACTGATAGTAAGATAACTTTCAAATTTACTGGTAATTTAATTAATGATTCTGACTCACACAAACAATCCTTTTTAGTTGAAGGTAAAAAGATTTCTTCAGACCCCGCAGTCGCAAGGGCTTTTGCACAACATTTCTGTGGGGCTCTTCGCAAAATCACCTCAGCAAAAACGAATTCGGCCGGAATCAAGCAGAAAACTTTACTCCTGCATTCAAAATTTGAGTCTAATACAAAATCAGTTTTTGAAGCATTTATAACTGGGGTCAAATTGACCAATGCCTTAAGCAGTCTCCCAAGGGGTAAATTTCCTGGTGGAGATGGTATCCATTCAGAGTTTCTCATTCATATGGGTCCTAGGGCTTTTGAAACCATCTGGTTATTTTTCAATTTAATTTGAAACTTTGGTACTGTACTTGTAGGCTGGAGAATATCTACTATTATACCTATTCATAAGAAGGACATAAATCCTAATCATCTCAATAATTATAGGCAAATATCGCTGACTAGTGTGGTATGGAAGGCTATGGAGAAAATAATTGTAAGAAGGCTCGAGTATTACCTAGAAACTAGAGGTCTACTGGCTGAGGTGCAGGCGTGGTTCAGAGCTTTTAGATCTACCATTCATCATGTAAACCTTTTGAGCAAGTTTGTCAAGAACGCTTTGGATAGCAGATAGGTCCTGTCGGCAGTTTTTATTGACCTCAAGTCTGCTTATGGCAATGTATGGCATGAAAGCCTTCTATTTAAGCTTACGAATAGGTATTAGGGCAAATCTTTTTAACTGTATTCGAAGCTTCTTGCGCCAACACTCTTGTGGAGTAAGGTACGACAATGCAATTCGAAATCCAAGATCCTAAAACGCGTCTTCCACAGGGAGCCGTTAGTAGTTGCTTTCTTTTTAACATGTATATTAGGGATTTGATTCTGAAAATAAGGGATACTCATGGCGTCAAATGCCTCTTATACGCCGATTATCTGGTGTTTTGGACAGTTTCTAAAAAAGTAAACGCAAGAACATGTATAGAGACTTTGAATGATCTGGAGGAGAGGTGTGATACTAATAATATAGAGGCAAACTTAAATTAATCATACTGCCTGACATTTTCACTTTTGCATCAATCTTTGGATCTTCAACTTCAGTATAAGGGCACTCAAATCACCACTTGTGATAATTTTAAATAACTGAGAGTGACGTTGAATCGCAAACTTACATGGAAGCCTCATGTAGAAGACATTACCAACTATGCCATGAAGAGCCTAAGTGCCTTAAAACGCCCTGCCGGAGCAAAGCGGGTTTGTACTGGAACTACTCTGCTTCAAACTAGTACACTTTTATTCACCCCCTTTTGACTTATTGCGGTGAACCTCTTGTTGTGGCCGGAGAAAATGTATTCGAACCCCTAGAAAGGGTCCAAAATCAGGCCCTATGTATCGTTACTGGGGCTGTTAAGACCATCCCGATAGATGCCATGCTTTTGTTGTTGTTTTGTGATTGGCCACTTAGAACTGTGATTCAAGAGAAGCCATTATTTTTTGGGAAAAGATCATTAGAGTACCTGGATGTTTTTCACTTTGGAACGAAGTCTTTCGGGACTTGACCAGAAATCTTAAGACCCAGATTGGCTTCCTTAAAGAAGTCCTTAAGTTAAAAACATCACTCGGCTTAATTTTTGAAACAGAACTCTTCATTCTATCACAAAACCCAATAAAATTGGCAGCCACCCGGATTAATCTTGATCTGTGTCAAAGGGTTACTAAAAGTAACACAGATTCTTCTATTTTAAGAGCCTTGGCGCTTGAAGTATTGCACATCTACTACCCCGAAACCGAGTGGCTTTGGATTTTTACTGATGGCTCTCTCCTAGACATTGACCCAAACGCAGGTGCCGAAGTTTTTTCCAAAATATTTTCCTTCTGCATCCCTGTGTGGAGAGGTACTTCAGAGGTTCTACCCTTAACAAAGAGTCATGATGATCCAAACAAAATACTAATATGAATTTCACAAAATGCAAAATAATGATTATGACGCCGCAATGTCTAGGAATGATATCACAAGCTATTCTTTATTGAGGGAGCTAAAGAGTAAACCGCATGTACCTCAAACTCGCGTGTTACTAAATCGGGTGTTAACGGGCTCCGATTGTATCTATTTTGGAAGACATGCGTCTTTCATCTGATGACATACAGTTCTAGACTTCCGGACAGGTGAGAATAAATAATTTATCGCATAATTAGTTAACTAATTAACAAAAGCCAATTTACTCTTTCCAGAAACACAAATCTTGCGTAAGTCTCTAAAGAATTCTATATTATATACATTTATATGGTGGAAGAAAAGTGAGTTTGATTTAAACCAAAGAAAAAAAATTATTCATTTGCTTTTAAATTTTAGGTTTTAAAATAAAATATTTTATTAATTAATTAATTAGCTTCACATTTGGTTTAAAATGTAATTCACATAGAAAATGATATTCTTTATTTTTTTAAGTCCTGATTGATTGTTTGCTTTTTTTTTAAATTGAAATAAATTTTCTTCCAGCTGAATTCTGAAAGCAATACATTAACAGAAAAATTCCCACCAATATCTTTAGTAACTTTTTTTTTTTGTTTCGTGTAGTTTTCCGATTCGACTTTGAACTATTCAAATATCACGTAACATGCAGGAAATATTTTAACGGTTATTTATTTCCATTCGATAGGTTAACATAAAAATGATTGTGAGTTATTGATCCGCTAAAAAGAATTTTATATCCCAAAGAGATTTTCCCTTTCAGGAATGATCAAACAAAGACTTATTTCATAAGTGGTGCTATCAAACGTGAGTAAATTTACCAACGTCGTCACGCCAGGAAGGAACATAATCATTAAATTGTTAATCACATTGCTTAACGTATGTAACATGAAACATTCAGCAAGAGCAAAAAAAAAAAAAAAAATGCAACTAAAAAAAGTTTTTTCCTTTCAGGTAAAGTAAGAACCGGTGGTTGTAGAATTATTTCCTTGCCACGCCATCTTGTAGCCGAATTTTCTTTTATTCTTTTTTTACTAACAGTTTCAATCTCGGGGTTTTTCAATCTTATAATTTTTATCATTTCAGAGAAATTGTATTGTATAACACTCTTTTATATAAACATAATATGTTGTTGTTTTGAAAAACATAGCGTCAACAAAAATGCATGGACATAAAATAAAGGTTACATGGTGTTAGGCTACAAAGATTGACATTATAATATATTATGATTATAATAATTACATATATCTTGAGATTTATTTACGTCGCTAAGATATATTTTTAATTTAATAATTTATCACCTCCTTTTATTTTAATATACGATTAGAACATAATTGTCTACTTTAATAATTTATCGTTTGCCCAAATATATTTTAATATTTAATTTAATAATTGATTTTTATAGCAGAATCGACTGATTTATTCTTTTTTTTTTAAGCATTTGTAACTTTTTTGTACTTTAGAATGTTTTGTTTGTGAAAATAAAAATGCATTAGAGATATTTGAAGACGGTATTTTCTTTTCTTTATAGTAATTGCTTCTGTGGAACCTGGAGCTCGGAACTACACTTACTTTATACTAATTAATATTTCTTTTAATAAATCAGGGATATAGATTGGGACAATGATGGCTACCCAATATAAAGACTCAAAATTTCCATCGTCGAATGAGGTCGCTACCAAAGGTGAAGGCCTTTTAAAACCCGAATAAATATTTAAAAAAAACGTTAATACATGTTACAATGAAATTAGTAAAGTCACTGTTTTCTGTTTATTTACTAAACATATTAATTTAAAAAGAAAGAATAATATTATCTTTTATTTCAATTGATTCTTGAATGGTAGTCCCAAGTTCATATTCAGCTAGCACTTGAGAGAGTGGTATGATAATAGTCTCTTCCAACTTTGACTCGCCAAATGTACGCACTGCGGTATGACATCAAAATCAGTAGAAAAATATGAATGTATAACCTAATGAAAAGCAATATATATCGAAACATATCCATAAACCAAGACGTCCTAATACTGATGGACAACATTACTCAGATGAAGTCGGAAAGTAGAAATAAACAAAAACGTAATTGATCTTTGTACTCTAATTTTTAATTAATTGAAAAAATATATAATGAATTATTAAAAAATTTTAAATTTTGCAGCCGTTTTCATGTCACAATGAGAGAGTATGTTTAATTATATAAAAGAATAATGAAATAGCTTTATTTTTTCCCTTGTTGTAGAAGTCTTAGTAAAATAGTCGAATGGTAGCGCTATTTATATATATAAAAAAATGATAAAATAATGTTAATTATTGTTGTGTTCTAGATAAATAAGAAATATAGAAATGTATATTTATATCTTTCACTCTAGAAAAATGTTTTTTGATGTAAATATTTTTTAACAAAATTAAAATTGTTATCGTAGTCTAAACAATAGCTGAAGAATTTTGGAAATTTTTCAGTTTTCTTTTGCTTGAGAAAAACTTAGATATTACTGGGATGTCAATAATTTAGAATAATATTTCTATAAATTGATAAATGTTCATTATTATTACAAAAAGGAACTTAAATTATATGGGAAATAAATGCATCTCTTTTATTATATGCAATGCTTAAGAAATTTGATCTTTTATTTGTTCTACTTCAAGAAATACAGCTTTATTTCAGTTATAATTTCATAGAAATCAGGTTTAGAGTTTCCTGATAACTTGAAAACAAGATTTAAATTCCTCTATTCTGGTTTATGACGTTTAAATTTAGTTCGCTTGCAATACAAAGCTAATTAGAGCATTGATTTTTTCAAATTATTTAACACTATTTAAATTATGTTTATCAGACATTTATAAAAAGCACTTGAATCATGTCTTCTATATCAGTATAAATAAAGACATATTAAAAATCATATCTGGGTAAATTTTATAAATTTGTTTGCCTTTTATGTATTCTATAAAATGTTCAATATTTTTAAGTGTAACAATATTACACTAGTTATTTATATTATCCAATAAAATGGATTGTAAAATTTTTCCATATTTAGTTATGTATATTTTAAGACCAAATGTAGCTATGCGAAATTTAACAAGATTTTTACGAAACTTAGTTGTCAAAAAATATATAAAGAAATGTATGTTTATTACTTTTTATAGAAAACTCAAATCCGATTATAGATTTCTCGTTGCCATAAAAATCTGCGCACCAAGAAAGAGTTGTCAGAATAAAATGAAATTTTACATACGTAAGTAAGTGCTTACTAAATCAAAGAAAATGATCTTTTATTGTAAGCAAAATTACAAACGCATGGAGGTTTTAGTACCCTGTTGGGCCACCTATAACATAAATGCATGATGTGATATGGTCTGCTATTGAGGTATACAATTCCCGAATGATGTCCTGCGACATCTCGTACCACAGCTGCTGTAAACGTGACTTTAATTCAACCAAATACGTAGGTTGTTCAACTGTCCATCCTCATTGATCCAAAATTTGCTCAATTGGTGACAGATCTGGGGATAGAGCAAGTCAGGGAAGGGTGAAAATGTAGTGAAGGTAGTCCAGTGAAACCCTTGTTGTAATAGTCCTCGTGTTGCTTCTAGTGCGACGTTAATAAAAACTAAACCAAACCGAAACCCTTGTTGTGTGTGGGCGAGCATTGTCTTGTTGAAAAATGGTCTTGAGATCCCTCCTTGAGTGGCAACACATGTGGCTTAAGAATATCACGAACGGGCGTCTGGCTATCACGGTGCTGTTAATCAATATTAGGGGTGACCATGTGTCGTATGCGACGGTACATCATACCATCACACCAGTTGTGGAAGCGGTGTACAACGTAGGCAGGATTGAGATGTTCAAATCGAGGCCTCCTCACATGTACACGATTATCATCACTGCTTAAATTCAATCTGTATTCGTCATTTAAGACGACCTGATTCCATTCGGTTGTAGTCCAAACACTTCGAACGCGACACCACTCCAACTGGAGGTGACGGTGAGTGGATGGCAATGGCAATATACGTAATTGGTGCCGCGATAGCAATTGTCCTTCAGCCAGGTGCCTTGAGATGGTACGGACTGACACAGAGGCCCGTAATGAAGGTGCTGCTTGTGTATGGATAGTGGACAATGAGGCATTTGGCACTATGAGAGCGTGTCATATGATGAGATGGGCTTCTCGACTATTGGTGCGTCGAGGGCGTCATGATCCTGTTCACAGTGCAACAGACCTTTCTCTTGTCCATTGGTCCCAACACATCCTCACAGTAATGTTAGAACGGTCTAGGTGGCGAGCTACTCTCCGAGCTGACCACCCAGTCCCCTATAATTCTTCCCCTCTAGAACTCTGACAGCTGCTCATATTATCTCAGATTGCTTCGTAATAGTATCTCTAGTTAAAAAGTGTCCCTCTGCAACAGATTAAATATCCTCAAATAATAAGCTCCTCCTACCTGTTTTATAATCCAAGGAGAATGAAGTTCAATGCTCTCTGGTGGCATTAAGCAATGCGCAATCACGCTGCATTTCTAACCATTTACATATCTGCCTAACACGTACTTTCATGCCAAGTTTCGTAACAATCCCACTCTTACTTCTTAGTGCACAAATTTTATGGCAATGAGTGTACTTTCAATTTGAAATACAGATCTATATTTTTAAAAAATATAAAAGAAGTTTATATCCAAAGAATTAAGCATAAATCGAAGTATACAGTACTCATTAACATCATACGATAATTAACATCTTAGTTATCCCAATTAGCATATCCCAATTTACACTCTCTTCCGCCACCTTAAACTATAATTTAAAGTCCATAAGATCAGATAATTCCAGTTAAATAAAATAGTGAAGATATCCTTCAATTATTCATTTATGCTATTTAAGGCTCCCATCTGTTAGCCATTTTGATTCCGTGAATTTAATGTTAATTTTATGGAATGTCTACTACCGGTCTCAAATCTTTATTTGTATAAATGTAAAAAGATACACCTTAGAGAGTTAAAAACAGTGAAGGTTTCTGTGGAATTACATTTTTTCTCCGATTTTAAAAGATCTTATCCTTATTCTTCAATTATTCGTTTGCAAGTTTTCTTGTTTTTAAAAAATATTCTAAAATATTTTTAAATAAAAAAATCGGGTAGAAAATATAATTCTACAGCAAACTTCAATATTTAGGCTCTTATCGATGCACTTTTTTTCATTTAAATTGATAAAACAGTATAGATTTGAGAAAGGTAGTAGAGAAATTCCTTAGGTTTAACATTACGCTCACGAAATCAAAATGGCTGATAGGCGAGAACCTTAAAAAAAAATATTTTCTCCCACAATATAATTACCAACAATATTTATTAAGATGTGAAATGTCAAATTTATTCGGGTGCGAGACGATATAATAATCCATACTATGGTTTGCTTCAATGAAGCAGAATTGGATCTTTAATCTTGCCCAACATCAATTTATGTCCACGCACGTGCAAGCATATTCTACACATGAACCAATATCTTCTTACGGTTGCTAATAGATTTAATAATTTCAGCACCACTTATATGTCCGCTTATTGTTGTCACTTCTTTACTTAAAAAACTTAGCATAACCGCGCTTTACTTAAATGTGTTCGAGGCTTTATTTTTGCTAAATTGAGTTATAAAGAGTCCCCAATATAATTAATAGAAGAGCTTCATAGTTATACAAGTTGACTTTGAGATTAAACTTATTAAATAAAATTTATTAATATCTTTCATATTATAGAAATCTTGGCTATCTGGAATATTGTCATTACTTTGTACATCCTCAAGAATATTTATTTCTTCCTTAAGCCCAAGTATAAAATATTTAAAATTGTTAAATAATAATATTTTTGTAAAATTATTATTTATATCAGAAATGTAACGTTTACTTGAGTATAGTACCTTTCTGCGTACTTTTTCCTCTTACCTGAAGCACTTCTAGCTATTTTATTGGTTATAATAACACCATTATTAATACTATTATTACCAAGATAATAAATCTTCTTTAATATAAAATTTGTTTCTGCAAATCTGCAAAATATTCTACCAAAATCCAAAAAATCTTCGAGATAACAACGTAATACGATATTGCTGTAAATAATTCTCCCAATATAATGATGTCAACGCATCAGGAACGCATTTAATGATATATAGCTTATTATTTTTGAAACCATGTAATTTATAATATTCTCAATTTTATGCGAATTTTTATTACTATTGTATTGTTTATTATTATATAAAAGCTTATTTATCCTAGTATTGAGATTATATATATACTTAACAAGGAAATATACTATATATATAGTTGTTAAATATTGCAATTTTTATTTTAATTTTATATTTCATATATTTGCTGGGAATTATCTTCTATAATAATTGTGCAATTAGTAGAAACAGCTAATAAAAAAATTAGGCTAATTTAAATTTTAAGGATTACCTAACATTGAGATTACCCAAATTAGAGAATAAAAGAAAATTTATAATATTGTTTTAACTATTAAAAAATTTAATATCACGAAACAATTTTTGATTTTGCTTGAAAATATTAAAAAAAATTAATTATTTATGAAGTTAATAGAAGAATGGAGTGAAAGATAATTGCTGTTACGCTTTTATCTTGGAAATTATCCACAAATAATGTGCAATGTTCCTTCTTCAATGTGAAAATATTACATAAATTATAATGAGGAATATATTAAGCGACACTAAAAGTTTTGCTTTATTTCTTTCATGTTTTATTCTGTTATCATTAATGTATGTTGATATCGTGTAAATTTTTTTAAAAAAAAAATTGCTTTCTGTTATAGTATTTATTTTTAAGTGGTAAATGAAAGGAAAAGAACTATCAATTTAATAACAAAATGTTTTTCATAAAGCTTATAAATAAATAAAAGCACATTAAATACACTTATTTTATCCTTTGTGATTTTCTCTGAGATCATTACACTCATAAATGTAACTACGAAAAAGTATTTTAAATGACACCATGATATTTTTCAAGAAATCCTGAAAAATATAATGTCTCAGTAAAAAAAAATATGCAAGAAATAACAAAAGAAAAAACAGTCGTGGCACTATAAAAGGAAAATTTATTTATATCCAATTACGATGTTTTTTTTTTCCTTCGCTTCAAAAGCATATTCTAAATTTTGACTAAATTTTATTTGAACAATAATTATATAAGTCTGTAAATTCCTTGAAAATGCACAAATAGATATTTGAATTAATACAGAGTATTTTATTTTAGAGGAACAGCTGTGATAATACACTGCGAAAAACTGATATGCAAAATCGAGAAGAAAGTGCTCACTTTTGAATACTTCACATACTCAAAATGGCTCCGATCCCAACGTATTCAAATTTGAGATTCGCACATACTCATTTTTAGTAACAAGCACGTACTCAGAATGGCAACTTCACGTACTCACTTTTGAATACGTCACATACTCAAAATAGTTCCGATCTCAACATACTCATATTTGAGACTCGCACATACTCATTTTTGTACGTACTCAAAATGGAAACTTCACATACTCATTTTTGAATATAATCTTGTATCAATTATGAGTGTGGAATAGAAAAATGAGTGTCATGTATTCATTTGTGAATCTATTACTGCATCAAATATGAGAATCAAACAATCCAGTGAGTATGTTTTGAATTTATTTTCCGATACTGTTATATCGAAAATGAATTTTAAACAGAAAAATATATATCAATTAAAATTTTCAGGGAAATAAATAAGCGCTCCTTTATTTGCAAGTATCATTTTCTTCATCTTATATATTATTTTACACTTTATGAAGTTTTTGTTACAAAACTTCCGATTCAAAATTCATTCATTTACTGTGTGTAAAACTGTTACTTTTAGAAACAAAAATGCAACTGTTATGGGATCATAAACTGTAATTTGAGCTTATACCTCAAATTTAAATCAATTCGAGTGGTTTAATAAATCTTAAATTAACGAAAATCGATTCGATTCAAGAGTTAAATTCTTTTCAAAACAAATGTGTAAGGAATCTGAGCTATTAGTTACAGAAGCAATTCAGTTCATTAAAAATTATATTTATGTTTTTAGAAGCAATATGTAGTTCGTTTCCTATACGTGCAGAAAATTGAGTTTTATTTAAAGTTCAGACACTTAATAATAAGTTATTAGAAATATCTTGAAACATTATGATGAATATTAGATTTTCCATTATAAAAAACTTAACATTTTTTTCATGTACATTGTTTACATGTGTAAAAAATGCTGTACATTACTGTGTACAGCATTTCCCCCCCCCCATCTAATATATATTTACTTTTGAATTAACATCATAAGTAAACTAATACGTAAAATTAATGATACGCTGTACACAGAAAAAATAAAACCGTATCATATTTATGAAAAATTTATTCTGAATATCATGCACATAGATATCGGGTATTTAAAAACAAAACATTCACAATTTTGAAACAAGAATATTAAAAAAAAATTAATATTTTAACTCCTGCAGATGAAGGCATTTTGCTTTAAAAATCACATATAAACACTGCTATCTAATCCATGCTATATTCCAACTCTATCCCCATTCGTACAACATTGCTTATGTTTTAATCTAACTTACAATGAGGTATTTAAAATATAGGAAATTCTCATATGTAAAGGTAAACAGATTTTTTACTTCTTTCAAAACAACATTTTGTCAAGTTACTAACTACGAGTGAAAATGCTTTTCAAACAACGCTGTTTCAAATAAATATACTATTTTTGCATTGTTATTATGTAGACAGTTCTTTAATTTTTCGAAAGAGAAGCAAGTCATCTACACAACCATATAATACAGCTATATTTTTGGAATATACTTAACCATTATAGTATAAACTATTACATGTAAGAATTTCTGCTTGGTCTGTGAAACCATCCATTCTATAAAGCAGTTCTTGCTGCTTTGAATTATGAACTTTGACACACTTAGATCCCAAAAATTTAAAGTTTTTTCAAACAAGGAAATTTAAAGTTTTTTTTCTTCCTAAACATGTGTTATTTTTAATTGGTGTTAATGGATTAAAATTTACTCGGACAGAGCTTGTCTCCTTATGACAATTGATATTTTTTATTATAAAAAATATCAATATAATAAGATTTTTTTTAGAAATATCACAAGTGTTTTCAATTAAAGCTTTTTTTGCGATACGTATTATACAATAACATAAATCTATTTTAAACAACATGGATCAGTTCATAATTAAAACAAAATATACATTATGCATTAGTTTGTAAATACATTTAATTTTTATACATAATGTCACATATTGTAAAGAAGTTTTGGAATATAGAATAATAAAAAGTATTGAAACTGATTAACATGTTTCATTTTGCCAATTGATTATGTTCATTTTGTAATTTCTGTTCTAAAAAAAGTATTATAAATTTTACACCAAATTACTCTCTTAGAAAGGTTAATTGCATACAAAAGTTTTTTGTAAACCTGCCTATTTCAAGACTTGTAAGCCATTTTATTGGTTAGAAACCTTTAAAAGCGGAATTTTAAATTATGTGATTTTAGCACTTAGATTTGTGTCATGATATACATAAACTTTTTCAATTTTGTTTTGACCTATATTATGTTCTACTGCAACAGCCACTGCCATAATGTTTTGGTGTTGCTTAAAATTGAGTTCATTTTTGATCTGAATGAATCAAATAGTATGACTTATTAGGTGTCTAAGTAAATACGTAAAACTTGCAACACGTTGCACGTCGTTTTTTTAAATAATGTATCAAAATAAGGTGAATATTTATTACATTCAGCATATAATTAAATTTGTCATAAATCACACATAGCGAAAAATTAATAATTTTACCAACATATATGTCTACCAAAACAAACCTATGTGGTATGCGTTAACATCGGATTTCTCTATGAGCAAGCTGTTTACATCTTGTACATCAGTTTTATTTCAATTCATATATTCAATACAATTCTCACATTATTCAATTATTTACATTCGAAAGGAAATAATCTGAGTATGTTTTTATACATCTATAGACTTATGCTCGTTTAATTGTGTAGTTAAAATGTTGCTCAGCAAGCCTATTTAAACTTGCTTCTGGCATTTGTTTGCACACTTACAATATAAGTTTTAAATTATTTTCTGCCTTAAACAGATGTATTTTTGAGCTGCTAACAACTATTCCAGTCTTTTGTTTTGATATATTATATTATATTATGAAACTTATATTAGTGATAATCTGATTTTTAAAAATATGTATAAAATGTTAATTTTTAAAATTATATTTGAATAGGAATGATACAGTTGGGGATAAAAAACAGAATTTTGAGGAAATAGAAAATTTTACATTCTATAAATCTTGAGTACTGTTTAAGAATCTGTAACGTTGCCTTGTCGTGCAAATGTCATTCGTGTTTCTTCCAACCAACACCAGAACAAAGTAATTCATCTCTGCACAAGCATATTAACTTTAAGAAATGCATGAATAAAGTGGTTAAATTGTGTAAATAAAAATACAAGTATCAACATATAAAAGGGGTAGATAATATGATTGGCCCTGTACTAAGGTGAACATTTATAAGTGTTTTTACAATTTATAATGAATTATACATATCTATAGTATTTGTGTCATGTATCGAATACAAAAGAGATTGTTTTATTTATTCAGTGTGCATAAAGGTTGGAGTTCATGAATAGAATAAAATCTGAATATACTGCACCAAATATTTATTCAAAATTTTGCAATAATTTTGGGCCACATTATAAAAATAAACCAAGGCATGACATACCTGTGTATAAACCTTAATTATATAAAAATCAAATTTTGAATTACAACACAAACAAGTAGTAGTTTCTAACCCCAAGTCATAGGAGTTTAAATTGGATTACTTAAAAAATGTGAGACAATAGTGATGAAACACAAGACAATCACTTATAATATGATGAACAATGAGACATAACAGGAAGGATGCCTGATTAGATTGTGAAAATTTGGTTCCAAAATATGCATTAAATTTGAGTTTAAATTAAAACCATATTCCTTAAAAAATATATATTCTGAAATATCTTACTCCTGTCATAAAGCATCTGAAATTTACTTCAATTCATAATAAAATTAATCAGGAATAAAAACTATTTTTATCAACATTTTATTCTGAATGTATCATTTCTAACTTTTTTGATTACCACACAGTATTATTGGAACAAAATACGGATGTACAATTCTTCGAAAATAGTAAAACCTTACATACAAATATATATCTTAAAACAAGATAAAAATGTATAATAATTTCTCTGTCAATTAAAAAGAGACCGTTTCGTTACACACTTATGAAGTGAAAAAAATGGAATTCTTGTCGAGCATCATCGCTGTATAGTCATCGATAAAAAAAAATGGCTTAAAATTTTAACAACACTGCTTTTTTAATACTGTAATGTTATTCTATAAAATATAAGCTTCATACACGTATATTTACTTGTATGAAAATAATTTTAATGCAAATTAAAATAAGTAGTCACTAAGCTACGATTACGATGTGAATACAGACAAAAAAAAACCCACCTGTAAAGCACAAATAAATACTCACAGAAAATCATTTTCAAATCATAAATCATGATCAATAACAATTCAACAACATTTTTATATCTTAAATAAAATAATCTTTCTGTTGTGACCGAGAAAAAAATGTAAAGAAACACAGACGCGAAAATGAGTATCCGTACATACTCATTTTAGTATTCCTGTATTCTACCGCGTGTAGCGTGGTAAATACGAAATATAGTTCGAAATATTAAAGCAAACCATATTTGTTTTTGAAACCCACTTTGTAAAATACGTAGTCAGTATATAAAAGGAACTTTTATAGTCCTTATATCTGTAATAATTTTTTGAGAATGCTGATTTCCCATTTTTTTTTGGTTTTGAATACTTGTAATGTTCATATTCGATAAAGGTATACGCTCAAATCTGATACAAACATACTCATTTCAAAATGAGTACGTCTAGGTATTCATTTTTGAGTATTTCTTTTTTCTCCGTGTACAATAAACTTTAAGTTTATCTGTTTCGCTCTGCTAAGTTCATATTGTCTTCCTTTAATATTATTCACGAAGTAAATTTTTGTACTAAAAATATTCATGTGATGGTAATCTAAACGAAATTATCTGTATATTTAAAAATATAAATAGCATTGAAAAACTGTTAAGTCCTTTTAAATGGAAACGATAAATTGCATCAAGTTACTTCAATGTCGAAACACAGTAAGTGGTCACAGTTACCATAGGATAAATTTTGATCAAAGCAAAATGTATAATGTTCTAGGTTACTACGTACACCGGTAACCTAATTCAAAGGCACATCCCGACGCTTCAGTTAATGGGATTTTTTTATCAAAATAATTTTTAAGGGATTTTTTTTTTTTTTTTTTTTTTTTGCAAATTAGCTTGTATATAGTTGCCAAGTAGACTGGTACCTATTACTTAAAAAATCAGTATTTTTTTTTATCGAAATTATTATTTCTTAAGAATTTAGAGCTTATCATGAATTAGGTTACCACGTGCATTGGTAATTTTCATATATATATATATATATATTAGCTTATTCGGTCCTCAGCCCAAAATTGCTTTTTGACTTGCTGGGTTCCATATTTTCATTTATTTCTTATTATTTCATTTTTACATTTCTTTCTGGATTTTTGTCTTTTTAAATATTTTAAATTATTCTTTCATAAATTTTCAGTATATATATATATATATATATATTCATTCGATAGTCATTAAATATCAATGTTGATATTTAAAAGTATAATGAGTATCAAAAAACAATTTTTTCTGAGACAGAGAGATATCCATAATTTTTATAAAAAAATACAATAACTTTATTGTTATATATATATATAGATAGATAGATAGATATATAATCTTTATTTTAATCCGTTCTTTCTCTGGAAAGTTGGTATTTCATTAAACAAAAAAATCTTCTAAACGATTTACATTCAATGCGTGTTTTATATTTTCGGTTTTTTTTATTTTAATATTTATTCAAATATTTTTATATCTACGGATAATTCACTTTAAAATCCAAAAAATATTATGTTAAAAACATCTTGAAAAAAATTCATTGAGCTCTGGTATACTAAAAAAAATAATCCAAACAAAACGATTTTAGAAAAAAAAATTCAAAAATGGAATAAGTTGACTTCAAGTTCAGTTCCTAGTTTTTTTTATAGAAAGAAGCGTCTAAAGCTTGCTTTATTGACCCAATATATCCCAATCAAAAACATTTCTTAATATCAAAACAGTTAATACGAGAAAATCAATTAAACACGCACACTTATTAATCACAAATTACATATTGAAAGAATAATCCAATGTTAAAATGAATGATATAATTCTAACTAAACTTGTTTAAATTGCGTATATCTCGCAAATATACGCAAATTCAAAATTCTAAGAAAAATGAATTATTAAGGTTTTCTTTGGCTAATGGTAAAAAAACAGTTCCTGGAATTGGAATGTATTTTCAGGCAGAAGAAATGATGCAATATTAATATTAATTATTATGGATATCACACATAAAATTGTTTATTAGATAACGTTCTTAAATGTTTTGAGTTTTTAAAAAAATATACAATTTTTTTACCTTATGTAAAATGGATATTTAATTCTCCATGCTAAAAAATATAGGAGACGAAATATTGGAAAACAATTTTTTTGCAAGAAAGGATTTATTGATTCAAGCAGATTCGAATGAGTTAGAAATATACGCTTTTCTCTATAGAATATCATAGCCAGAATCAGTTTCATGTCATTATTAATTCATTTTTTTAATATTCAAATTAATTTTTGATTGGTAAATTGGTGTTACTGAAGAGGTGTTTAAAAAAAGAAATAGTATTTCTATGAAGCGATAGGAGAAAAGAAAGAATCTCAAATAATTAATACTGAACTTCTCCGAAAATAAATTAATTAATTAGTTAAAATTTTCTTAATTTAACCTTTAAAAAGTACAAATTGAAAATTACTATTTCTAGAAAACAAAATGTGAAAGTTTAATCAATATATTACTATGCATTGAATTAAATTCTGAACAAAAAAAATATTTCTTAACTTAACTTAATTTAATTAATTTATTATTATTATTTTTCGAAGGGAACTTTGCATTTCCCAAAATTTAAATATCGGAACCCCTGGAATAATTATTAATCAAATATCATTACTTAAACTGAAATGTTTCGGCTGGAACTTATTTTTTTTAAGTTCATTGTAGCCATAATTCAATTATAACATGTTGTGGAAATCATAAGGCGAAATTTCTACCAGCTCAATAATACTCCTTGCCTTCGTATAAAACAAACAAAACTCAAAAAAATTGCTTTAATCATTTCTAATAATCTTTATGAGAGAATTGGGGTATAAAGAAGAATAAAAAATAAATTAATTAATATACGTAGAAATAAACTGAAAACAAAATTCCATGTTTCGAAATCAATGTCATTAGAAATTTTAAACAAGTATTAATTACAAAAAATATATTATACTTCTAATAAGTGTTATATGTGTCATAAATGTAATTGTGTAAGTATACTTTATATTTTTAAGCTTTTTACGAAACAAGTAATATTGTAAGAGGATTATAGAGATCTATTAATATTTACGCATTTCAATCTCACCTTCTCACAATATTCAAAATACACTCTTGTCCATAAATTAAAGATAATGCCAGTTCCGACAGATAAAAGTTCAGAAACAAAAAAATTTGACTTATTCATAAATCCTATTTACTATGCAAAAGATAAGGAACAAAAAAGTTGGTGTATGTATAATACTATTCATAAGAACTACGATTTTTGCTCCTACAGCAATTACTAAAACTTACCATTACATGATTGATATGATAGATTGTATCTTGTATGCCCCCAAGACGATGAAATACAGTCTGTACAACGCCTATGCAAGCTGTGTATCAAATTATCGAGCTGATCTTGGGGAAGATCGCTTTACTCAACAACCAATGCTCTTCGAAGTTTCGGTACACATGTAGGAGGTGATTGACGGGCTGCAACTCGTCGGCCAAATATGTCCCACACATGCTCTACCATATTTAAGTCAGATGAGAATGCAGCCATTCCATACGGTTGATATCCTCAAATTGAAGTCATTTGTTTATAATGTTTGCACGGAGAGGACGGGCGTTGTTATCCATAATCACAGATTCTGTAACCATGACACCCCTAAACAAACGTACATGTTGTTCCAGAATGATGTCCAATAAAGTTGGCCTGTCATGGTTCCGATTTAAACATGTGACATTCGGTTCTTGAGACCAATATAATTCCACCTTAATGGTCTCGTGGAATGATGTTGTCTTGGTGTTAGCGGATACCTGGCGTTCTCCATATGAATGTACGACGTAAATTAGACTACAAGCTAAACCTGGACTCGTCGGAAAACATTACACAAGCCCACTGTGACGATGTTCCCATTGCTGGTCTCTACTTTAGGCTAACCGCTGGCTACAGTGAGTTGCCGTAAGCGTAACACATTTGGCAGGCCTGCGAGCATATAGGCCAACATCTTCCTAACGTTTGTACACGGTTTATCTAGAAATTGTCGTACCCGTGGCTGAAGATGGCTGACGAGAAAGGTTTAAAGCAATGCTCCGTCTACTTCTTTTGCCAGTTACTGCCAAATAACGGTCGTTATTCAGCGTTGTAAGTCGGGAACGACCTGTATTGTAAGTCTACTGGCATTTTCATCACTTTGGAATAGTTGCCAAAGCTTAGAGATGACATTTAGGTTGATTCCATGCCTCTCGGATACTTCCATCGAAGTACGCAAACATTCCAAATGTCCCATAATTTTACCACTTCAAAATCATCCTCATGAATCCTCTGTGTCAAAAAAAAAAAAACCAGTTGTGGCACTGAGCGGCTTACAGAACCGCTTGAGAACAATTTTGTTTCTTTGTTACCGTTCCTTATGTATACCTCTCTTACACTCTCGTCTTTGTGACGTACTATCGGCGTCATCTGATGGCTTCCTGTAGTTTGCATATTATTCTAGAAGATCAGTGCGATTATTCTATAGGTGAATTTTTTACTTTAGAGTTCGATTTTTGTGTGATTCTGAATTATCCGTAATTTATGGACATGAGTGTAATTATACATTTTCTATAAAAAAAAAACTGAACTAAATCTTGTGGGAAATCTTTTCACATTCGTTAAAAATATTACTATCTCTAAGCCAAATCACTGCTGCTCTAAGCTGATAATTAAAGAGCAATAAAATACTAATGAATACACTGTACGTTTTTCTGACTATTGAAACACTTGCCATACTTTGATTTTGTTTATTCTTTGCTTCTTAGTCTTATATTCATAATTATAAACTTTGTGACGGCTGCGCATTTCGGGTTGCCTCTTGTGCCATAGCTAAACTCAACGCTTAAACACTAAGAATCAGTAAGTCAATCAAAGAGACACTAGAACAATAATTACACAATTTATTAACTTCTTGTTAATATAACAACAATTATGAATGCTCTCCCGTACAAGGTTTTTTACTGCCTTAACTCAATCTACCAATAATAATCTAACAGACTCTTACCACTAAGCCTTCCTCGACTGCAACTCAGACTCTGGAACAATTGTTGAACACTGGAATAGCTAAATCTCTTGAATCACTCAACTTCTAATCCAACCTCCTACTTCAACCTCTCTTTCCACCTCTTTCAACTTCTCCTTCAACCTCTCTATCGTGACTCTCAGTCGGAGTTTATATATTTCCTAACTCTCCTGCTTCACTTCATTTCTACTTGTTTTACCAAAATCACATTTCATTTTTGGTTGAGCAAAGGTTGTTTAGCAAAAGCAATCAATCTTAATTAAAAGTCCCCAAGGTTAGTGAAAAGAAACCGCGAATAGCCGAATGTCACAACTTAAGTTGTACATTTACAATTTCATTGGGAAACGAAAATCACATCAGTTAGAAAATCAAATTAGTTAAATTTAAATATCCTAATAATTTATTTAATTAATTGTTTTATTTAAAGATGAGATATATAGTTGTAATTCTTGTTGAGCGTTACCAGAGAAATATGTGGACGCTAGGAAAGATTTTGGAGCTGTAACCATGACAAGACGGAAATATTCTTTCTTATTTTATCAAAACTTCTAGGGGAAACATTGGGCGCTCAATTCAAATAGTTTATAGCGTGGTTAATCAGTCCTTGAATATGCAGATATTTTTTAGAGCTAAATTGTCACATTTCTTGCAGTTTTAGTGGTAGTTGAAATGGTTCTAATAAATTTTAAACATTAAACTTTAAATTATCTTTCACTATAAATTAATTTATCCATTTAAGTAATTTGTGCTTATGTATCAAGTGAATTTTATGCTTTGAAATTCGATGTAATATTCAAAGTATTTGTCTTTATATAATTTAATAAGTTTCTTGGATGTTAAGTTGATTGAGAATGAATAGCAAGCTAGTTTAGGTAGAATAATTCCCTTTTTTTTAAATTCTTTTGAATGCATTTTTTAATTTAATTAATGACAATAACCTAGCTTTAAAAAGAACTCCATAGGAATAACTCCGATGTTAAATGTTAATCATAGGAAATTCCATAGGATTAATATTAAGCTCGGAAATTCGGGATTGTGTGTCGGCACGTGCCTTAATCTTGTCTTGACCTGTTAAATTTTTTTAAATATAAGCTTTATTAATCGAGACGCAGCATACGCACGCGCACTTCTGTGCTCCATGTGTACTGCGCATGCTGCTACTCAGTCATGTTCTAGAAGTTAAAACGATAATGTACCAATACCTAAATTTAGTACGGATTGATCTTGCTTAAAAGACATTTAGAACTATTTGTTGAAACATACCTACGGTAATTTTTAATACTAATCAAGTTTTACAGTGTGTGTTCTTGGGAGCACTGCCCTTGGGGGTGAGGCAATTAGTCCTCAACGCCTATCTAAATTAACCTTGCTCCAAAAATGCCTTGTTAGATCCTTTCAATGCCCACCGGTAGTTGGTTGAGACTCCATTGGGAGCAACTGATATAGAGGAAAGCAATCCTTTTCTTCTCAGAAAACTATGATTTTTCAATCATTTTTGTCTTATGTAATATGAGAATAGACTACAAATAATACAGAACAAAACTTCCTTCTTCTAATTAAAGATGAAATAAAAATAGTCCTTTTTTCAATAAAATAAGAAGTGACCAATCATGTTACGAAACAAATACTTTCTTGTCTTTGCTGGTGGGGATAATCATCCAATTGTCTTTTTTTGTATTCGATCATATAAAAAAATGGGCAATGTAATAATCAATAGCTTTCCAATGTAATAGTCAATAGTTTTCCTAATGTTTGTTGAAGGTGACAATACGAGAGTCGTCTTTTTTTTTTTTTTTTTTTTTTAGTTGCTTGTTCAAATGTTGCTTCGCGTTGTAGTTGAAAACTTTTCTTTTCTTTGTTGAAGGATTTAATTTTTTTCACCTTTCCTTTTTTCCCCCGTTCACTTAAAAATTAGTTACCTTTATTTGATTTGAAAATAGTCCTTTCCTAAATTGCAGACGATAATAATAATCATTCTATTTTTCCAGTAACACAAAAAATGGTTCAAGCCATTCAAAAAAGCGCTTTTTTCAAGGTGAAAATTACGATTATCCTGATATGTATCAGGTTACCAGATGTAATAGTCTTCCACATTACAGGGGAAGATTTTTTTGTTGTTGAAAGCTATAATTACGCAGTCATTTTTTTTCCGGTATTAAATGTCATACTGAGGTTACCTTTTTTTTTCTTTTGTTGAAGGTGAAATAAATCATCTTTCGCTTCCCATTTATTTTTACGATTATTCTTCAGCCTCTAGATCTGTGAAGATCTTAGAATTCCAACAAGGTTGAGTAAATTTGATTATTTATTTACGTCGTACTAAGATGCAACACGAAGGTTTCTAGCGACGGGCCTCGTAATTTTGAACCTCGGTTAAGTGACGAGGATTACACCTGAGCTGGTATCTCCCTCTCAAAACTTTCATACCACGCCAATTGGAAGACTTGGGACCTGTATCAGATTCAACGTACATCATTCCTGCTGCACGGCGAGTCTTTAGTGGCATCAGGACTTGAACCATCGATTCCACGGCCCAAAAACTGTAAGCCACCACCTAAACATACACCTCACTTATTTAGAGGATTGGTTCTCCAAATGGAAAATTGCACTGAATATTTCTAAAATGGAGGCCGTCCTCTTCATAAGATGCACTCGTCAACCAACAATTAACATTTACTTACACAACAATAAAATGCCATGGTCCCAATCAGCCAAATACCTTGGAGTTATACTAGATAAAGGCCTCACCTTCAACCAACACGTCACACAAATTCAAAGTAAGTTTCGACGAGCCACGAATAAATTAATCCTATTAATACGTTGAAACTCTGCGTTCGACTTTAATTATAAGATGCTTGTCTATAAACAACTTCTGCGTCCATTCATAACTTAAGCTTGTCCTATCTGGAAGCAGACAGCTCAAATACATTACAATAAACTTAAAATCTTGCAAAACAATATCATGAGAATGATTTGTAATGCAAAATGGTTCGTGAGCAATGAAGATCTTCGAAATTCAATTGACCTCCCTGCTCTTAAAGATTTTATTAACACCATAAGTGAAACCTTCCAATAAAAAATTAATGAAAACACAAATCCCTCAATTCTAGAAATCCCAAGCTACAATGATATTAAATATAAATATCACATCCCACGCGGAAGAATTAATCTTCCTCCATAAGCATACAGTTTTTATAAAATTACCCTCCTTTACTCTTAACCAATCAGAATACGAACACTGGGTCCCTCGTAGAAACCTAAATAATGACACACCCACTCCAGATAAAACTAGAGCTGCTGCCTCCTGATTGGAGGAACGCACTTCATCCTGTATTCCCCTACCCCTCTCATGTAAACTCCTTAGCTATCAGCACTTATAGTCAATTTCTCATGTAAAAGCTTAACTTTTTTCGCTTAACTTTGCAAGTTCTCATTCATTTAAATTATTTAATCATTTAATTTATTTTATTTATCATAATAACTAATTGCACTGGACACTTGAAGTAATAAAGCTATATTAATATCATGTCGGAGATTAAAGTCCAACAGGGCAAGGCACTCCAATAATGCCATCACTACGAACCATCGACTCGATGAAAACAACGCTGGCTGATGCTCCAAGCTGGCTGATGCTGACATGGTGCTAAGACCTTGGTCCTTAGGCGGTCAGCGGAACCGTGGTGCTCCGTGAAGTCACTTCAAATTTTCTGTGAAAATGTTGAATACACAATTAAAAATTGTTGTAGATGAAAATTTAATAAAGAAATGAAACGCATTGAAAATATTCCTTAAAAAGTAAGTATCTTTGGTAAATAATCCCCTGTCTGCCCCGTTGCTACTCTTCCAAGCGAGCATTGAGTTTAAACCTGACAGATGTAAAAAAACTGTCGGGCAGCAAACCGCAAGAGCTGTTCCATGTTCTTTTTTTTTCTTATTAACAAAATTTCATCTCTCATTTTGTTGCTCAGACTTTAATTCCAGCGCCTGACAAAATTTAAGTATTTTGAAGGAGTAACAGAAAGTGTTGTTATCTACTTCCCGTTTATCGAGGGAGTTTGATTTGCCTCTCTGCTACCTTTGAAGGAAGCAAGTTCAACTTTCAAATCGAAATTTGATATATTCGATGAATTAAAACGGAGCGTATAACAGGAATTCCATTGTTTACGTTGTGGCAAGTTTTTGAAAAGGTGAGGATTTTCTTAAATTTCAGATCGGGAGGACAGCTGAGGCTTCAAAGTGCAGTTTCTGATCATTTACATGGACTCTTCAAAGTTGGAAATCTCATGGTAGATAGCATATCAAATACAAAAGTAAAGTATAACGCACATTGAAACACGGGCAAAAACAATTTCTGCAATTAAATGAATTGCCATGTTTTCTTGTCAGTTGCCTTACGCATTCTTTAGCAGTTACTGAAGTGTTTTGTCTTGTTCTTACGTATCTTTAATTGGAATTTTGAACTTGTTTACTATTTAATTAGAATTTAAGAAGGGTATAGAGTTAAATAATGAGATAAATGCGTCACAAACTTACTGGTCGTATTTTTACAAATTACCATTTCTTGGTGATTATTTCAAGCAAACCATAGTTTTTAATGAGTTTATCATTGATGCTTTTTGATTTCTCAAAATTATTCTGTCTAATTTTTATATATGCGTAATATTATTCCTTTAATGAGAGTTATATAAGGTGTGGCTATTAAATAACGAGACTGACGCTGCAAAACAAATTATTCTGATTCATACATATTTATTTATCATCTTTAATATACATCCCTCCTCTACCCCTACAACGCTCCATGAGAATCTTCCATTGCTGGAAGTCTTCTTTTGTCAGCTCCTTGAGGAGACATGCCACTTTCTCTTTCATAGCTTCAACGGACTCAAATATTGTTCCTTTTAATGCAGATTTTACCTTACGAAACAAATAGAAGTCGGAGGGCACAAGATCCGGAGAAAAAGGTGGATAGTCTGACACTTGGATGCTCTACTTGACAAGAAACCTATTGACAGACAATCGAGAATGACATGTCCTTCCACAATTCGGATCGGTTTTTTTTCCCTTGTTCTTTCACGGAGTTCATCCAGAACGCGAAGGCTCTAATATTGATCAATAGTTTGACTTTCAGGGGTTTAGTGAACGTACACTATCTCATGAACATCGAGAAAAAAAAACCATCATTGCTTTGAATTCTGATTTGCTCATTCGAGATTTTTTGGCTCTCGGTGAAGATGGGCTATTTCCTGTGCATGGATTGGTGATTCGTTTCAGGATCGTACGAGGAAAACCATTATTCGTCACACAGTATTATCCTTTCCAATAAGTTCTTTTTCAATGGCATTCAAACTATATTTATTTTATGTGTTTCATGCTGTTCAAACGGAAGAATTTTAAGTACCATTTTAGCACACACTTCTTGCATGTTAAAACTGTAATGTAAAATTTTCCGTAAGGATTATTTGTCAATTCCTAGTCTTAGCAATCGCTCGAATACTTAACCGATGATCAAATAGATCCAGGTTACCGATTTTTTCTGACATTGTCATCCGTTTTTCTCGTTGAAGTGCGACCCGGGCGTGAATAATTTTTAAAGACTTTTCTATCATCTTGAAAGCGCTTAAACCCAACAAAATACAAGGCCATATGATAAACATTCATTATCATTAATTAATGAATAAATTAAGTGTTTCAGTAGAGGTTTCTTCCAAGTTTTACACATGTGAAAATTTACAACAATTCGTTGCTCTATTGTTACACTTATAATTTTTCCGGCGGAAGAAAAAACTCAAATGGAAAAGAAGACTATAGATGTATGAATTGGTTCACAGAAGCGAGAGGAACTCGCTTCTGTGAACAGCTGTTTATCATGGAGAGAAGGCTTCATGATAAACAACTGTTGTTCGCTGGCGTTTGGCGCATACGTACTTCTTCTGTAGCATCTTCAGTCTCGTTTTTTAGTATCCACACCTCGCATTGTATAGTATTAATCAAAGTTTCTAAGAAGATAATTACATACTAGTACTAAACCATCCCACAGTAAAGGTGGTATAATCTATCAACTTTTACTTCTCCTTCCAAATTCACTCAGATAGCATCGAAAATTTTACCATTTTACAGCTAAATTTTTCAACTGTAAGTGTCTGTGTCTATCCCCTTATACTCCCTAGACATTCTTTGTCATTTTTGGTTATCTATGAATTACCTCCACCTATCCTATTTTAACTCCTTATCGCAGTCATCAATTAGGCACTTGGAATTTAATCTGTGAATGATAAATTAGTGAAATATAATCAAAAATTAATAAAATAATTGAATATAAACTAAAATTATTCGGCTCGTGAGATATTTTGTTGGTATCTGGATAGTCAAATATATTAAAAATGGAATAATATATAACGATATATATTCTGAAAATAATTGGATATTGAAACATACTATCAGCCAAGAACTTAAACACTAGAATCTCTTTCATAAAAGTAGTAAGTTGGCTCGTGTCTTATTTGGACTCGTGAACAGAGCATCATTTTGCAAATATTCTGAAATAATTCTGAAAATAAAGGGATATTGGAACCTATTATTAGACTAGAATTCCTTTATTTGAATCTATGACATAAGAGTAACAGTTTGGCACATGTCTGTTTTGGATTCGTCAACAGAATATAGTTACCAAAGTTGAAATATAACTAATAGTACAGTATTACACTCAGGAACAGAGAAAATAGCGCACCAAGAAAGGAGTTTCGGATTGAAATGAAATTTAATACACATAATTAGGGAGATGAGAGATTCACTTCATCCCAAAATCAAGACAGTTAAACTTATACAGTGTGTACAAATAGACAAATACAGGACAAATTCAATAGCGCATCGGACCGAGTCCTTCTGCAATGTTTGCCGCAACACGATCCGGCATTGAACTGATTAGATGTCGGATGTTGTTCTCAAGTAGATGGGCACACAAATGTAGAGCCTCCAAATCATATACCGATTGACTCGGCAACGTCTGGGGTTCCAGCTGATACCAAAAAATGCTCTATAGAGGACAAGCGTTGTCCAGCGCGGGGCCAAAGAATCTCATCAACATAACTCTGTCCTTTTAAGGTTCTACGTACCCCAATTAAAGTAGACAGACTATCATAGGCTATGGCCTTCAGACCATTACACCTACTGTGCGGACAGTGTGCCTTGCAACAGCAAGAGTGGAATTGTACCTTTTATCAGGCCGCCTCTATGTCCGTACGCGGTTTCCATCTGAACCCAAAATGAACCTGGATTCAAAATGAATACAGGAACCTGGAAAGGAATGAACCTGGATTCATTACTAACGCGCCCCCCCCCGTTTTGGCAATCCTTGACATTCCACGTCACTCTGACTTCCATTCCACGTCTGTCAGATGCTTCGGTGTTAAAGGCAGTCCTTGAAAAGGGTACTTGGATTACAAATTCACTTCCGCAAGGCGTCTGGGAATGGTTTGTGGGAAAAACTGATAGCCCTACACCTGATTAAATAGTGGGACTCATGATGCTTGCCACACGATCCTTTCATCCTCTAGCCTTTCGTATTCCTGATCGCTCCAGGGCCGGCTCTCTGCACGTGAGTACCATCTCGTGTCTACTGCTCGCAACATATTTTAATGACATACTTCGAACGATCGACTTGGCAAGCAACACGGCAAGTCGATCAGGTTTGAATATAAGGTACCGCTCATACTCGCTCAAATATGCAAAAATATTTATCACACGACTACCTACCTGACATTCTTCGCTTACTAAAATCCTCCTGGAGTCGGAATGAGATCATTACTTTTATGAGTCTTCCACCATGCGCCGGTTTAACTAGAAGCCCCTTCCTGATTGCAGTGGCACTATAGGGTGTATGGTCATGCCTGTTGGAGGGGAGGGGGAACCAAACTTAAATCATTTTCATATCAAGCATCATTCAACTACTTAGTAAGGTTTCGCGATTGTTACTCGCTTCCTTCTTGTTGCGCTATTTTCAATGTTCTTGAGTGTATATGTTGCTATTTGTTAGGCAAAATGAGAATGAAATGCAATTACATCTCAAACACTCCTTTCTTAAGTTTTATTTTTAATTTCCCCTGACAACTGCAACTTAGAGTGGAATTACATGTTAAACCTAGAAGACGGCACTCACTTTTCATCTTTGAAAATCTCATAGTAAATATTTAAATTTTATCAAAATTATTTCAAATACCATAAATGGTAGAGTGACTATTTTCCTAAAAATTTCTGAGTAATGAAAAAAAAAATTGGTATTTGTTTGATATTATATTGTATTTGATGACGCTTATTTCATTTTTGTAAAGTTTTTGCTGATTAAAAAATATATGTTTACTGATACTCGAATAAATTGAGTTTTCCTTGGATGCAAGATTGTGCCAAAATAGATTAACTGCCAAAATATGAGTTCTGAAATTTCTACGAAACGCAATGAAAAATTAATTATTGTGAAACCACATCGAATGAAGTAAATAAGTTTTAATTGATAAAATCTGGATGAGAAAAAAAAAAAGAAAAGGGCAAAAAAAAAATAATTAAGAGTTCTAACTTGCAAGATTTAGCGGCGAGGAAGGAAATCCCTCCAAGCAATTTCCTTCGACTAGAGCTAGCTTAATAGCCAATTACTTTCTTCGTAACTAATATCGTCCTTTCATTACTGTCAACTAATGAATACTAAGCAAGAACTCATTAAAAAGAGATCGCCTTTAATGATTAAGTGGTGTCGCCATCTCTTGGGCATCTGCTGAAACAATAAATGAAGTAAATAGTTGGGTAGAATGGTAAGATATTTATGTTTTATTTTATTTTTAATTGAAAGAAAGTTTATATTGCGATGTTTTTTTGTATGCATTAAGGTTTATATTACTTTTAATTGATTTTTTGCATTTTTTATTCTATTGTCTATCTTTTTTTACTTTTCTTTTCTTTTTTTTTTTTTTACGATTTCGATCCAAGCTCTAAGCAAATTTTTTAGATTGAAATATATTACATACGAAGTACATTTGATTGATTAATATAAATTCAGATCATTGCATCATATCTTTCTATTGATCATACATTTCCTTAAAATTTATGGAATTTATTATTCTAAGGAAAAATAAATTGATGCAAATTGAAATGAACAGCAAAAATCAAATATCCTGCTGTCTAAATGCTAATGAAATGAAAATATGATTTAATATCGGGCACTTTTCTAAAACGAAAAAGTTTTCCGAGTCTGGGTCCTAATGTTTTATATTAAATGAAAACAACTTTACAACAGTAAAGGAAGAAATATAAGAATTATATTGTTCCAGAAGGAAAACTGGCCTCTTTCTAAACATAAAATATCAAAACTTATTGCTTTCCTTACGTGAGTCAATTTAGAATATAATAATCTTAGAACTTATTCTAAAATGCTCATTTTGAATAACTCTACTTTTTCGAGAACTAAACAGAAAAAGAAAAAAATGCAGAAAAGAAAGAAAGAACGTTCGAAAATGTTAAAATGAAATTAGCAAAGCATTTTCAAATTTTATTTTTCGTTCTTATTTTTACTAAATTTTTCCTTTTGTTTACTATTGGGGAGATATTATTTTTTTTCAAAGTTTTCGTTTATTTTTTAATATGTTAATTCATCAGTACAAATCCTTCCATAAAACATTATAAATGTATTAATATTTGTTTATTTTCTTTAAATATAATATTATTGACAACATGATAAATACTACCGCAAAGCAGAGAAACCAATATTAATGGTGTAATATATCATGCCCCTATTAAGAGCATTTTTAGAACAATTATTTATTTGAGATTTTTTTTTTCAACACTAGGCCTAACTTCGTGAAACGCATGGTTCAGTGAATGTGTTCTTTTGCATTCGTGGCTGTTCTTAAATTCCCATCTGCCAGTCATTTTGATTTCGCGAATATAATATTAATCTCCTATGGAATTTCTACAACCATCCTCACAAATCTTTACTTTTTATCTATTTGAATGCAAAAAAAGAGGGGAGGGGCATCCGAAAGAACAAAAAAAATGAAGATTTCCGCGGAATTACATTTTTCTTCCGAATGTTGAAATTATTTTGGAATATTTTTTAAGACCAGAAAACACACAAACAAATCATTAAAATAGGTATAAAAATATTTCTTAAAGCCGAAGTAAAAATTTTATTCGTCAGACTCCTTCATTTTTTTTTTTTTTTTTTCCTTTTATGATTGCATTTTTTTTATATACAAATAGATAAGTTGTAAAGATTTGTGAATGATAGTAGAATTTCTGTTGGATTAACAATACGTTCACGAAATTAAAATGGCTAGTAGACGGTAGCCTTAAAAGGAGAAAAGGTTTAAAATTACAAAAGATCATACAATCGGACGCTGTCCCTAGTTGTGAGTTATTAAGGGACTCTCGAGAACTCTTAAGATTGCTAAATTTTTAAACGCCTCTGTCCTAGAGCAAACCCTGATATGCAATGAAAACCAGCCTGGTAAGTAATACGGGTTATGGTTTTCTTACTTTTTCAAACCTTTACTTTTTTGGTAAAGTAATAGACACTACCGTAAGTGTATATTGAACAAATCATACACTCATTGCCATAAAAATGTGCGCACCAAGGAAGAGTTGTCAGAATAAAACGATATTTTACAAACGTAAGTGCATTTTTAGTGTAAGTAAGTGATTACAAAATCAAAGCAAAATGATCATTTACTGTAGGAGATATTACCAATGAATGGAGGTTTTTGTACCTTTTTCTGCCACCTCTATCCTGAATGCATGATATGATACGGTAGGGCGTTGAAGCATACAGGTTCCGTATGATCTTCTACGACATCTCGTTTCAAAGTTGCTGTAAGCGCACCTTTACTTTGTCCAAACTCGTACATTTTCCTACTTGAAGAGCTGCTCGATCGATGACAAATCTGAGGATCGAGTAGGCCGGGAAGTGGTGGAAATGTAGCAGAGACTGTCCTGTGAAACCTTTGTTGTGAGCAGGCGAGCATTGTCATGTTAAAAAGTGGCTCATGGGAGCCCTGCCATGAGTGGCAACATATGCGGCTGAAGAATTTCACGAACATACCTCTGGGCTGTCATGGTGGCGTGGATCAATATTAGGGGTGACCCTGTATCGCATGCAATGGCACCTCATACCGTCACATTAGTTGTGGGAGCGGTGTGCCGCTGCTCAGCGAAGGTAGGATAGAGACCTTCACTACGGGGAATGAAAACTAACTAATGTTTTTCTAAATTCGCAATTTAGAAAAATGGAAAATTTCGCTTACCTGTCAGATAGGAGGCATTTCAAATCATCAGTTGAAAAAAATCCATGACACTTTCTTGGTATCATTCAATTAATTTATTTTTAAGATGCACAACACAAAATTTAAGCAGAGAAAAAGATTCGCCACTCGATTTCAAAACATATCTGGTCATTTCTCGAGGAGGCAGTTACGACTCCTTTAGGGAGCCTCTTGTGTGGCTCGCAGTTCTCTATATTCTCTAGCTTCAAGAGACAGCTCCACACACGTTCATATCAATTTGGGTGGTGACAACAATTAAAACTATTGTTGTCATTACCCAAATTGAATATGGATTCTTCGCTAAAAACTACCTGATTCCATTCGGTTGTAGTCCAAACACTTCGAAAGCGACAACACTCCAAACGGAGACGACGGTGAGTGGGTATCAATGGCAGTACACGTAATGGGCTCCGCGATAGCAACTTCCTTCAACCAGACGCCTTGCAATGGTACGTACTGACACAGATGCCCTTAGTGAAAGAGCTGCTTGAGTATGGATGGTAGGCAATGAGACAGTTGGTGCTATGAGAGCGTGTCATATGATATGATGGACTTCTCGACTATTGGTCTGTTGAGGACGTTCTGAACCTGGTCATCATTTAACAGACCTCTCTCTCTCTCTCTCCTGCCCAGTGGTCCCAACACCCAATCACAGTAAAAGTCAAAATGGCTTAGGTGGTGAACTACTCGCTGAGCTGACCACTTGGTTTCCATCATCCCTATGATTCTTTTCCTTTCGAACTCTGACAGCTGCTCATATTGTCTCCGATGGCAGGCTAATAGCATTTCTGATTAAAAATTGTCCCTATGCAACAGATAAAATACATACAATCAAGCTCTGCTTACTTGTTTCATAATCCAAGGAGAACGAAGTTCAATGCCCTCTGGTGGCATTACGCGATGTGTAATCACGCTGCATTTCTAATCATTTACATAACTGCCTGACGCATCCTTCATGCCAAGTTTCGTAACAATCCCACTCTTACTTCTTGGTGCGCAAATTTTTATGACAATGAGTGCATTATGTATTTAGAATTTTTATTTCGGCAAGACACTATTTAACCTTATTATTTGCAAATTCAACATTTGGTCAAACTTGTTTTTTTTAATAATACTGATGGCAAGAAACTTCATAAACTTAATTATTCCAATAACAATTTTAGATCTTGAAAATACTATTTCATATCGTTCAAGTATAATGAAACCTCATTGAAGTCGTATTAACAATCCGACCAGAGCTGATGCGGCATAACAGAAATTCGAATTAACCTGGAAATGCGGAGAAAATGAAATAAAAGGAAGCATACTCACAGAAAATGAACTGAAAAACTTAAACAAATGGAGAAATCGAGTACGATAATTATATTAACAGTAGATAAAAATATCTACTTAGCGAACAATATAAATGTTCTAAAATTTGTTTTATTTCCTTTCGGATAATGTTGATTCCCCCCCTCCCCGACAATTCACCTAAGATAAAAGGTATTACTAACGTTTTGTTGACTTTACACAGAAATTCGTAAAAGCCCCTTTCCATTTCCTTTTCTTTCATACATTCATAGCTGTTAGAAGATTTTAATAATGCAAGTAATTTTTCAAATACATGGATGAAACAAATGAGTGTTATGAAAATTTGCAGATAATTTTTCAAATTAAAATTTAAAAAAAAAAGAATCTTCGTGCAATTAGATCCGCATTTCTCCGGAGATCTGAGTTAAAGGGGACTATTTAATGAAGCTGTTCTGTAACGAAACATCTTTTAATATACATGATATCATAAAAAATATTTTCCGTATCTAATGATGTTTTTCAAAGAAAATAGCTTAACTGACTTAAAAATTAGTAAAATAATGGACAAGGTTCGTTGAAATTATAGTAAGGAAATTGCAGTACAAATGATTTTTTTAAATTTTAATTATCGATATGCTATTGATTAATATTATTATTTAGATTTGAATAAATTATGGATTTGAGTTTTTGAGTTGAGTTTCAGTCATAAGAGGTAATTGGAAGGGCATCAAGTGAAAATATTTCTACTCGTAGTAAAAACCACGAGACGTAAATTCTGATTGATGTATGTTCTTAGGGAGGATATTTTTATGCAGTAGGGAATCACGATTATACATAACAACAGATCAATTGAAAAGTCCCTGGCCTACCATAGTAAAACACATTTTTTTGGCAAAATTAGTTTTTTTTATTCAACATAATTCCCTTCAAGGGGGATACACTGATTATAGCTACCCTCCAACTTTTCGATACCATTTTTGTCAACGATTTGTCCTTTGCTTCAAAATAGGCCTCAGTTTCGGCGATCACCTCTTCATTCGACGAAAATTTCTTCCCAGCGAGCATTCTTTTGAGATCTGAGAACAGGAAATAGTCGCTGGGAGCAAGATCTGGAGAATACGGTGGATGAGGAAGCAATTCGAAGCTCAATTCATGGATTTTTGCCATTGTTTTCACTGATTTGTGACACGGTGCATTGTCTTGGTGAAGCAGCACTTTCTTTTTCTTCAAATGTGGCCGTTTTTCGGCGATTTCGTCCTTCAAACGGTCCAATAACGCTATGTAATAGTCGCTGTTGATGGTCTTTCCTTTTTCAAGGTAGTCAATGAAAATTATTCCATACGCATCTCGAAATACAGACGCCATAACCTTGCCAGCCGACTGTTGCGTTTTCCCACGCTTTGGAGCGGGTTCATCGTGTGCAGTCCACTCGGATGACTGTCGATTGGACTTCGGAGTGAAATGATGGAGCCATGTTTCATCCATTGTTACATATCGACGCAAAAACTCGGGTTTATTACGCTTGATCATCTTCAAACACTACTCCGAATCATCAACTCGTCGTTGTTTTTGGTCAAAAGGGAGCTCGCTCGGCACCCACTTTGCACAGAGCTTTCTCATACCCAAATATTCGTGAATGATATGATGTACACGTTCAGTTGATATCTTTAGAGTGTCTACTATTTCATTCAATTTCAATATACAGTCATTCAAAATCATTTTGTGGATTTTTTTCAATGTTTTCGTTGGTAACAACCTCTTTTGTGCGTCCACTGCGTTCACCGTCTTCGGTGCTCATTTCACCACGTCTAAACTTAGCATATCAATCCTTGATGGTTGATTTTCCTGGGGCAGTGTCCGGAAACTCGGCATCAAGCTAAGGTTTTGCTGCCACTGTATTTTTTCCCTTCAAAAAGCTATATTTTATTAACACGCGAAATTCCTTTTAATCCATTTTTTTCACAATAACAAAAGTTGCTTCACTCAAAATGCTATAATTCCCAAACTAATGATCCGACAGCTGTCAAATTTATACACACATCTTTTGAGGATTAGGGCTAACTAAAAATATATGGATTTAATTCTAGTAGAGCCATCTATGTGTCAGGCCGGGGACTTTTCAATTGACCTGTTACGTTATAAAGGGCTTTAATGCGCAAAGTGAGATTTTTTTGTGTCGTTGATTTTGAACTAAACTGTTTGATAGATGTCTGCACTCTGTTTCAATTGTAATTTCCATCACCAACATTTCGATTTCGAAAAATATTTTTTAAAATATAACTAGCTCATGTTGATAATTAATATTTTTATAATAATTGTATTTGTTTCTACTTTGCATTAAAAATTTCTTAAGATCTTGTTTGTTTTTCTCACTTTTTATTCATAGAAGCCCACTCTATACTTGCACCCTGAGTCTCAAAATTCTATAGACGATCCTAAATAACATTATTCTCAAACTTAAGAATGTTTTTCGCATTTATCATTTTAAAGAACTTTTTGTAATTTTATGTATAATATCACGAAAAACTCAGCTCTACAAGATCATTCTTTCGCAGAAACGGCTGCTTGCAAAAAAAAAAAAAAAAAGTAGGAAACGGTTGAATTGATATATACAGGTGGCTCCCTTTTAATGCACCACCAACAGAGAATTTTACTGATGTTATAAATACAAAAATCAAGAAGGATTGAGGCAGCAATAAGCGATAGTTAAAATTATGTGGAAAATAATGCTAAAGAAATATAAAAAAAATTTCCTGCACAAGTTTTCCACTAATTGGCTTTTGTTTAAATGTTTTTCGATAATTTAATATTCGTTCAGTTATTATTATATCGTTTTAAATAATTTTTTTCCTTTTACTAAATTGTAGTTGTTACATGGAACCACCACATTCATTGCTCGCATAAAATAATAAAAACGCTCTCTCTGTAATGCGTTTATTGTCCTAGGACAGAGTTCCTCAAATTGCGGTACGATGACGCCCAGAAGTAGGTGAAATAACTTTGGGGCGGGGGGAGGGGGTACGTGTTGATAAATAGATTGAACATAAGAGTAAAGACTAAATTCTGTTGTAGCAACTGGCATTTCCAATCTAAATTATATAATATTAAGAAAAGTCAAGGACTAGCGGTTGACGTTTCGTCGAAACGTGGGTTCGAGCCCTGATACCATTAAAGATCCGCCACGTAGCAGGGCGGATGCACATTTAATCAATCGAGGTCCCAAGTTCTCCCGTTGGTGCTGTATGGAAGTTTAGAGAGCGATGCCAGTTCAGGTGTCATCCTCATTACTTGACCAAGATTCAAATTTACGAGATCCGTCGCCAACAGCCCTCATGTTGCTTTTCAGAGTAACGTTAATAAACAATTACTCACTCACATGAAATATCAAAATAATTTAATTGAATCCGAAATGTTTTTAATTTCGAAAGCTATGAATGTCTTAAATTCTGTTTTTGGTATACATTTTATTTGCAGGACCAATGTCTTTCGAAAGGGATCGAACCGTCTTCCGACACCTGGCAATAAAAGGTCAATTTTAATAAACCGTACCCAAAACGGGTGGACAATTCGGCATTGTTTTCTGCAATAAAATTTTACTCCAGCGAAGAATCTGGGATAATTCCAGCGTTAGACGTCCGCTTGATTGTAATTTGTTCTTTCTTTGTCTCAGTGTTGCCAACCATTCTATAAATACAGTATTTATATAAAATTAAAACTTCATGTACTATAAAATTTCGAAGAAGATATAATACGCACATTCCGCATTTTCAAACGGAAAATATAAAATTAATAAATATAATTTAATATTTTCCGTTTGAAAATTCAGAATATATATAGACTATAATAACATGCATGAAATATTATCATCAATTTGAGAAATTAATAGCACCGCCACTTAAGGAACAATAATCGTAATGTACAATATATATCCCTGCACGTTAGAAATGGGGATTCGCAGAACTATTATATCTAAGAGACGGATAAAAGGATTCACTAGATGTGTGTGTAAACGTAAAATAAACTTAAAACTCAGTACATAAGTATCATTCCTAAACGTTTGATGGCTTATTTTCAAAAATTTTGATTTTTTTTTTTATACATAAATATAAATTTTACAGAATATAAACCTTACAGAATATTTAATATCTTTTGAAGTTTATATTTTTAGGTTGGCAACATTACTTTGTCAGCCTCTTTATTTTTATCATTATAACATTATTTTAAATCAGTTCCAATCTTTATCTCAAAGCGAGTAGTACTATGGATTTAAATGGATTTTTGAGTATGGATCAGTGTTTAAAATTCGGGTTTTTTTTTTATAAATTTTATTAAATGTGTATAGTTACCAATATATTATGCTTTGCCCATAATTACAAATATTAGTAATAATACATAATAGAAGTAGGTTGGGGTACGAGGAGCACTGATGATAGGTCAAGAGTTACTTGAGTAAAAAGAGGTTGAGATACGCTGCTCGAGGAAATAGAGAGTTGAAAAATATATATATACAGGCTTGCAGACAAAACATTGAGTGGCAGGTGTCGCTTTGAGGAAATGACTTAAACAGCCAGTTAAAACGTCGATGAGTTGAACTGAAGTTGTTTAAGAGTGCCTCGTATTGTATCTCTAGGATTCCGTTACATTGAAGATGCGTTAATCACATTTTTATACTTATGGAATCAAACATTATTTTAGTGAGAAGATTTTAGGAAGTAGAAAGTAAACAATAGAGTTGTCTTATCTAACGGTTGATTGCTAATATATTATCATTCTTTTTTAAACAATTCTTTCGGCTTAATTTTTTCTATCAAACTTGATTTTCAGCGTAAAAGAGCACTCTAAAAGACAAAAAAAAAAAAAAAATCTTAATTTTTTTTGTAACAAATATATATATTTATATATAAAACTTCGAATTTATAAGAGTCTGAAATTAAATTATTTAACTAACGGGTAATTTCAATTAAGATATAATTATCATTGTATATTATTAAATAGTGTGTCTTCAATATATATAATATCTGTTACACCTTCACAAATAGTTTTATAGATCCTGTTTATAGAATAACTCAGCTTATCAATAATTCTGCTATAAAATTCGACACTATTTTTTGTTATATTTTACTGATTTTAAAATACTTAGAAAATTGAAAAATGTGCCTTCCTTATTTCTATAAATGTTATTTAATTTCTAAGAAATGATGAATAAATATTTTGGAGAAATTTCTTTCTCCCCTTTAGAAGTTTAATTTTATTCGAAAATAATTAAAAGAAGTAAACTGGTTTTGCTAGATTTGTATTCAATACGTATTTATTATAACAGATGGCGCTGCATACTCAAATTTGGATTTTCGTGGTTGTGATACAGATGTTTTCGAATTTGATACATAAAAACTTTTTTTTCTTTTTTGTTTTTCCAATTCAGTTAATGAGTGAATGAAACAGAAACTAAAATGAGAAAAAATATATTCTTCATGTTTAAAAAAAGCAATGGCAAGGATGTTCTTAGTTTATTTTGATTACGCACATAATATAGATAAAAAAATCAATACACCTAAACCTCTTTATACACGGATTGGAATCTCAAAAATAATTCTTCTACCAATTTTTATTTACTTTTAGGTTACCAGTCTTAAGTCTAAATTGAAAAAGTTTGTAATTTAAGAAATTTTTCTAAATTTGGTAGAATTGCATTCTTGTTTCAATTAAGGAAATTTTAGATTTTTTTTTCTTTCGGATTCTTGATCTTTATTAACCATTGCAAGTAGAATTTGAAAACAGTGATAAAAAGTTTCAGTTCATGTTTCCAGTTGTGGTTTTGTTAACACGTTATTTTTCCTGCTTAGAGAAAAGAATTAGATTTTACAAGTTAAGTTTTTCACCCATAATTACCCCTCATTAGGTTGTGAGATACCTATTTATTGTTCATATGAAATGTATTGTTTAAATAATCTTTGTGAATAGTTTTTGCTTATGACAGTTTTCAAACAAATTTATTATGTGATCATCTTATGAAATAATGTCCTTCTGATATGAAGTCCAAGGCATTAAATTTAAGAAAAAAAATTACATGATTTCAACCCAGTATTTTTATGAGAATGTTCCTGTATTCTCTTCAATCACAGCTGCAGAACTCCCCAATATTTTAAGTTTAGCAAGAGAAATTGGCGGAGACGGATTTGATGATATTTCGTCGGCGAATGTTAAAGCTATGATAGCTGTTAAACTTCTTTGTTAGTTGTAATTGTTTATTGTCGTCGTACAGAGAAGTAACACGAAGGTTATTGACGACAGACCTCGTAATTTTGAACCTCGTTCAAGTGATTAGGGCGAGACTTGAGTTGGCACCTCTCTCTTCAAATTTCTTAACCATGCGCATGGGAAGACTTGCGACCTCGACCAGATTTAATTTGTATCAGCCCCGCTACACTGCGGGTTTTTAGTGGCATCAGAGTTCGAACTCACGACTGGGCGAAAACAACGCCGACGGCAGAGTCCGCGACCATGACCATTAGGAACTTCTCAACAAACAGGAAACAGAAGAAATTGTTACTGAGACTCCAGAAAGCGTATAAGTTATAATAAAGATCGATATAATCCTGCCTTCTCTGCTGATATAATGAAATCAGATCTTCAATTTGCCAGTAATTTCGACACTTGTTTTAACCAACGTGATCCACACAAATGATGAAAGTTCTCGGAAATTTTCTTGTGAACTTAAGTTCTTAATGTGTTCATACACAGAATTTTATCACGACTTACGTCAAGCATTAAACAGTGATTAGGAACTGATTTCATATGTAAAACTATTGAAACAATCAGTGATATTTTTGTTCGAGACCAGACGAGAATTCGCCAATTTGAAGCTGAAATCGTTGATTCTAAACCAAGTGGTTGAAGTAAAACCTTTCACGATTATTGCCAAAAAGTGAACACGAATTATTTTTATAGAATATTCGGCATATAATAGAAATGAATATTTCCTTATATGTATGTGAGCTCTTCATAAAATGTTTATTAAACTCTTTTGCTCCAAACGAATGTTACGTTTGTTTCATTATTTTACTTGCATTTCAAGTATGGAATTAGTCTTCACTTTTTCTAGAGCATAGTTATTTTTACCGAATTCTATTTTAGAAAGGAACATATTTATCCCGTAAAAAAAGATTTAGGTATATTTTATAATTGCACTAGTGTTTATTATGACTATTAACTACTCTTATTTATGTTAACTTATTGTTTCATGTATTAAATAAATATAGATAAAACAATTAAATTCACCTCTATTTCTCTTTAATGTTATTCCAGCTCTCCTTTGATTATAAAGGACAGGACTCAAATAGTAATACTTTTTTTTTCGGATAGAAAAGGACTCAAATATAATTAAAATATTATGACTTTTATAACGTATTCAGAGAAGCATATTTTGATACACCGTTTTTATTTGAATTATTAAATTAATCAATTATAGTTGAATTCATATTTGTCTCATCTCAATCTGCAATATTTCATATGTTGCATAATTTATGTCTTATCGTATTTACCAATACCAAGGGGACTTGTCTCTCTCTCTCTCTGTATATATATATATATATATATATATATAGATACCACCCAGTATCTTAAAATTTTAATTATTATTTAGAAATAATCGAGATATTTGGATAAAAGTTAATCTGCATATTAATGTATCCCTACGTACATAATGTAGTAAATTATAGGTATTAAAATTGATTTGGTTGGTTTCAGGAAGCCGTAGATTTAAGTAAACCTCAATATCGCACAGTCTTAATTATTATCTGGAGAACCGTAAAGTTTTAATTTTTACTGAAAAATAATCGAGAAACTTCATTTTTATTGTTTTTCAGACTTTTTACATAGTAGCCATCCAGAGTTGTACATTTCGACCAATACTGCTTGACCTTTCGAAAGCTATCATAACAGAATTGTATGTTTCTTTAATCTGTGGCTTTCTGAAACCAAATAAATCAACGTTAATAGCTGTAATTTACAACATTATGTACATAAAGATAAATTAATATTCATAACAAATTTTATTCCTGATGTCGTAGTTATGCCTTAGTAATACTTAAAACCTTACGATACCCCTCGCGTATGTAGGTGCGTATGTATGTGTTTATATGTGTGTAAGTATGTATGTGTATATATATATGTATGTGTGCATATGTGTTTCTCTGATTTCGAACCCTGTTTTATTTCCCTGGAAATTCCGAGATATCTCGGGAACGTAACAACTATTCCCCGAAATGCATCGAAATTTGAATAGATCAAGTTTCATTAAACAAAATTAAAACAATCCGTTAAAAATATACATAGTTCTTCATTTTTTTTCAAGAATCGTAAAACTTAAAAAGAGTTGTGAAACTCTAACCTACTTCATCTTTGTGATCTACTAAACCTGAAGACCGAATGAATATGATGCTTGTTTACATAAAATGGTTGGCCAAATAACTCGACTGATTTTATGAAATCTATTATATCAATGAAAAACATAATTATAAAACACTTATGTTCCAAAAAATTTTAGATGTTTAAAAAAAGCTCATATAGTTTTTTAAATGCTTTAAATAAACGTTCATTCAGTTGAATCAACTGTCATCTATTGGCTAAGAATTGAATGAAAAAAAACTTAATTAACAAAACCAAGAAGTTATGCAAAATGAATTGTTGAAAAGTATGAGACATAAAAATTATTTTTTCATCTTGTAATAGACAGTTCATGCCAAAAATAAAATATGCATTGGTTTGCAGTTAATTTTGAACATATATATCCATAAAATTCTTAAGACTAACCATATTATTTCTATTAAATTATTATAACTTAGTACTTTTAATTTTTTTTTTTTATGTTTAGTAAAATATGTGAGCCAGGATGGAATAAAACTGAAAAGTTCAAGAATATTCAGTTATTAATAATTTTTATTTCATAAACTTTTTTTTATAAGTATGATGCAGTCCAACGATCTTCTCTCAGAAATACCTCCTCTTATGGACCGTTTTTCTGAAGCAAATTTATAATTTGATACAGTGGCTCTGAAAGTGTGCACTGAGCCGGCTAGGGAGGTTCGAGGCCACTGCGGTGCCACAAAATATTGTAACTTTTATTATTATTATTATTATATATATATATATATATATATATATATATATATATATATATATATATATATTCGTTTTCGAATCAATGTGGTAAAATACAACATCATTTGTGTCTCTATATACGAGTATAAAAGTACTAATTTTACATAGTGTTGCCTTAGTTCTCTTTTATGCTCTTAGATTAATACTTTAGTGATTCATATCTTTTACATGATAGGCTGTTTTGTTACTGAACTTTTTTAGAGCACTAATAAGCGAAGTACATCCTAAAATAGTGGCACGAGTATGAAACAGCAAAAAATATTGTAAGTATAACAGTTATTTAGAGTTTGGTTTTATGTCAATCGAAATTAATGGAAAGTGATGTAATGTGATTGTTTATTGGCCTCGCAGTAGAAGAAATATGAGGGATACTGGCGTTGTATCTCGTAGTGTTGAGCCTCAGTCATGTGACGAGAGCTATACCTGAGTTGGCACCTCTCTCCAGACTTCCACACCAATGGAAGGACTTGAGACCTCGACAAGATTTAACATGCACCATCCCCGCACACGGCGGCTCTTTAGTGGTATCAAGTTTCTTCGAAAATAGTGTCGGCTGCCAGACCAAGACCACTAGGTTACTGCTGCCACAATTAACGGTATGTATAGCGTATGAAATTTTGGCACCAGAGAGCATGCTTCCTAGTAAACTGAAGCATCATTAGAAACCAATGACTGTTATATGGTTGACAGACCTCGTAATTTCTTTGTCAGGATACTAAAACAGCTAAAATGTACTGAATACATCAATACCAAACAACGCTTTAATAGCATCTTCTAAGAAGTCTTATAAGAAGTATTCCAACATCTTACAATAAGTTTGCGTAATCTCGAGATATAAAAAGCCCCATACTTTCTCAGAACTTATTCTACTAGCTGCTTTACATCCGAGGATCATTATTATTGGCTAATATATTAGAAATCAGCCTTCGAAAGTGTCTTTATTCTATACCACAAGCAGTCGCAAAATGCGGTGTATGGCGGAGGACATCAGTGATTAATTCATTAAAAAAAAATTGAACATTCGAATTTGATCTTCTCTCTTATAAAAATGTAATTGCAGGTAGAAAACTCAAGACTTGTTCGAGATCTTTGATGCTTAATATATGAAAATAATTTGAATGGGACAAATTGCGTTAGTGTTTGTATAGCGCTCGCTCTATGTCTGTCTGTTTTGCATGATTACAGGCACTTTATTCGAAACAATCCCCTGTTACATTGTGAGCCCATTGTATTATTGTCAGGAAACCTTCTGTCAAATCATCTGAGTCCTGCATTGAGATAGATCTTAGAAAGTGTAGTGAATGAAATCAATTTTATAAAAACTTATCCATTGAAGAAAAGTTGTTTCAAAAAACTAAGTGAGACTATGGGAGCAGAAAACGCGTCTTCGTTATCACAACTTATCACTTGGATTGCTATATATATATATATATTTATATATATATATATATATATATATATATATTTAAAGAGCAAAAATCAATGTGGAAAAGAAAATGAGAGTGGCCATGTCTAGTCTGATTTCAGAATTTTAGAAAATGTGCAGTGGTCTGCAGGCTTATCTATTCCATTAATATTTAATGCTATTGAATAAATAATATGTTTGTGTGAATTTTTGCTCAATAATGCAGCTGTTTGAGTTTCTCATTATTTATCTATTACAATCTTTACTACTGATATACTTATTTCATTAACTTTTCTCTCTTATTAAGGATTAGTCACGTCTTGAGTTTGGCCAGGACGCCGCAGAAAAATATTGTTTGAAAAAGGTATTGTAATTCAAAAAACTCTTAGAAATTATTGATACTCTATCAATAAATCTTATATAACATATATTATATATATATATATATATATATATATATATATATATATATATATATTAAAAATGTACATATAAAATTTTATAGGAAACTAGTTATTTCTAAAAATGTTCATGAAAAAAAATGTGATGCTGAAAATTTTAAACTTCAAACTTTGCAACTTTGCGTATATAAATTATAATGCATAAATATTAGTTAACATCCTATATTTTATTAACACATGTGTACATTTAATAGTTTTGAACTTTCAACTAAAATCTTATCCACTGTAAACAAGTCAGTATGATTATTGCTTTTGTGAACTTTGAATAAAAACATAAAGCATTCTTAATGGGAAATAAGATTAATGCTGTGTAATTTATTTGAAAATTAACTAGAAGAATAAAAATAGCAAGATCTAATTATTTATCACTAGTTAATTTAAAACAACGGGTTATTTTTTTCCAATCAATCTCACTGACTTGTTTCAATGCTTCCATCCAAATCTCCGAACTTTTGATTGAAAATACTTGATTTAGACAACAGCTTGGCATTGAAAAAAATTAGTTTCCTCAACGTGTGAAGTGATGTAAATTGTATTTCATGCAATTCGACTTAAACGATAATTTTATTCTTCGGGCATTTTGTATTACATTAAAGAAGGCCTTTGCTCTGTTTATATCAAATACTTCAAATGCTTCTTTAAAATATAATTTTTCTCTTCGAAGATAAAATACATCATATATTGCTGCTAACTGTGTTATTTTTTAAAAGCAAATGAATTTAAAATCTAATTTGGACATCACTCAAAAAATAAATGTACTTACCACAGTCAAGCCCCCTTTCCATGTTATACTCGTACCTTTTAAAATCTAAACCTAATTATGAATTTCTTTCTTTCTAATTACCTAATACTGAAAATGAGAGTGCTTAAAAAGGATATGAGACAATGATTTTATCTCTGAGAGCATATGAGAATTTGTCATTTAGATTGTGAAAAAAATCACCCTATTAAGAAAACGAATCATTTAGGTTAATAGTGATTTGACTAAAGAATAATCTAATTTCTTTAATAGTGATTTAGCTAACTATTAAAGAAATTGGCATAAG
>BMAW01009692.1:150599-165828 GCA_019974015.1 Nephila pilipes | reverse complement strand
ACTAGAAATTAGATTATTCTTAGTCTAAATATAACCTAAATGATTCGTTTTCTTAATAGGATAGTTTTTCTAATCTAAATGACAAATTCTCCTTATATTCTCAAATCATTGTCTCTGTCCTTTTCAAACACTCTCATTTCAATTATTAGTGTAATTAGAAGAAAGAAATTCATAATTAGGTTCAGATTTTAAAAGGACTGAGTATCACATAGAAAGGAGGCAACTGTGGTAAGAAAGTACATTCATTTTTAGTGATTTCAAATTGATTTTAAATTCCATTTGCGCAAAATAACACAATTAGCAGCAATGTTCGTTGTATTTTGTCGAAGAAAAATTATATTTAAAGAAGCATTTGAAGTATTTGATATAAACAGAGCAAATGCTCTTTACTATAAAACAAAATGAAAAGATAAGGTATCGATTAAGTCAATTCATGAAATAATGAATATCCTACTTCACACGTTGATGGAAACTAATTTTTCAATGCTAAGCTATTGTCAAAATCAAGTATTTTAATCAAAGTTCAGGAGATGTGGATGATGCAACAAGTTAGTGAGATTGATTGGAAAAATTAACCTGTTTTTAAATTAACTAGTGATAAATAGTGGAATCTTGCTATTTTATTCTTCTAGCTACTTTTGAAATAATTACAACGTAATCTTATTATTAAGAATACTTTATGTTTTTATTCAAGTTCGCAAAGCAATAATCATACTGACATGTTTACAGTGGATAAGATTTTAGTTAAGTTAAAACCTTAATGTATACGTGTGTTAATAGGACGTTAGCTATTATTTATGCATTATAATTTATTTATGCAAGTTGCAAAATTAAATTAATAAAATTTTCGGCTTCACATTTTTCTGCCAGACAAATTTTAGAAATAACTAATTTCCTATAAAATTTTATACGTACATTTTTAAAAATAAAAGTACTACGTAAGTTTATTGATATATTATCATTAATTTCTAAGCTGTTTTCAATTAAAATACCTTTGACAATATTTTCCGCAGCGTCCTACCCAAATTCAAGACGTGACTAATCATAAATAGAAAAGTAAATGAAACAAGTATATACAGTAATAAAATTGTAATAGATAATGTAGGCAACAGCTACATTATTGAGCAAAGTCACACAACATATTATTTATTCAGTAACATTAAATATTAATGGATAGATGAGACCACTGCATTTTCTCAAATCACAAATCAGACTAGACATGGCACTTTCTAACCAAATTGAATTTTGCTCTTTAACTCTGCAGTTGATGTGATAAGGCGATGGTCTATACATGCAGTTTCACTCAAATAAATCAAAGAAAATCAAATCCACTGAGTTTAGCTCTTGGGATATATTTATTTTTAATAGTGATATCAAGGAATTTAGTCCATGGCTTGTTCTCAAATTTCGCTCAGTTATAGTCTCAAGTTGTATGTTATATATAAATATATATATAAATATAAATATATATATATATATATACTATCTCTATATATATATAATCCAAATGAAAAGTTGTGATAATCAAGACGCGTTTCTGCTCCCATAGTCTCACATAGTTTTTGAAACACCTTTTCTTCAAATGGATAAGTTTTATAAATTGATTTCCTTCACTACATCTTCAGACTTATCTCAATGCAGGACTCAGATCGTTGTCAATTTTTGAAAATTATACAATGGGCTCACAATGTATCAGAGTTACTTCAGTCTGTAATCGCCACCGAGCTTCTGAGACATAGTGAGCCTTTATGCAAAACACCAACTTGGAATTTGCCCATTCAAATTATTTTCATATATTAAGCATCAGATCTCAAACAAGTGAGTTTCTTTATACAATTACTTTTATGAAAGAGAGGATCAAATTCATTTGGTCAATTTTTCTAACAGGTGTAAAAATTGAATGAATTTATTATCCTGCTCGCCATATGCCATTTTGAGAATGCTTGTGTTGCTATAGAATAAAGACACTTTCAGAAGGCTGTTTTCTAATATATTTAATCATAATGATCCCCAGATCTAAAGCAGCTAATAGGATAAGTTGAGAAAGTATGGGGCTTTTATCTTGAGATTCCGCAAACCTATAATAAGATGTTGGGGCTCTTATAAGATAATAACAATGCTTCTTATTAGATTCTCAAGCGTTGTTTGTTATTGCATTCAATACATTTAGCTGTTTCAGTATCCTGACAAAGAAATTATAGGTTCTGTAAACCATATAATAGTCATTGTTTCCTAATGAGTGCTTCAGTTTACTAGGAAGCATGTCTAGTGCCAAAATTTCATGCACATACCGCTAATTGTGGCAACAGTAGCCTAGTCAGTTATAGATTGGCAGCCGACATTATTTTCTTCGAAACTGATGCCACTAAAGCCACCGCATTGGGATGGTGAACTTCCAAATCTTGTCGGTCTAAGTCCTTCTATTGGTACGTGTGGAACTCTGGAGAAAGGTGCCTACTCAGGTGTGGTTCTCGTCACTTGACGTGGCTCAACATTACAAAGTACAGCGCCAGCCCCTCATGTTTCTTCAGACTACGACGCTAATAAACAATTTATTTACATCACTTCATCAGGTGATTAATTTCTGTGGACAAACCAAACTCTAAATATATGTTGTCATATATTTTGCTCTTTCATACTCATTGCCACTATTTTGGGGTGTGCTTCGCTTATTGGCGCTCTAAAAATTTATTATTGTTCAGTAGCAAAGCATTATGTGAAATATAAGATCACAAAGTAATCTAATTATAAAGAGAACTAAACAACACTGTGTGAAATTAGCATATATACTCGTATATAAACATACGAACACAAATTATTGTGGAATTTTATTTCAGTCCTAGATAGTAACTTCCTTAGATGTTGCATTTCTTGAAGTGGATCGAAAAAGTTACCAAGTTTTACCGTATTTTGTGGCATCTGGTGTCATCAGGCCTGGACGAACACGGTACGCTTTCAAGACAAGTCATAAATTTACCTAAGGAAGAGCAGTTTCAGAAATTATTTCTGGCCAGGAAGATCGTTGGATTGGATCTGCCAAAAAGGGTATATGGTAAAATATTAATATGAATGTTCTTGAACTTTTCAGTTTATTCCGATCTAGTTCATATTTTATTAAACGCAAAAATTGAAAGTACTAAATTGTAATATCTTAATAAAAACAATATGTTTAGTCTAAAGAATTTTATGGATATTTATATTCAAAATCAATACATATTTTTTTTGTATGAAATCCTATGATAATTTGAAAAAATAATTTTTACATCTTATACTTTTCAACAATTCATTTTGCATAATTTATTGGTTTATGTTAATTAAGTTTTTTTTCATTCAATTCTTAGCCAATAGATGGCAGTTGATTTGACTGAATGAACGTATTTTTAAAACATCTAAAAATTATATGAACCTTTATTAAAACATCTAAAAAAATTTTAGAACGTGTATTCTTTTATAATTATGTTTTTGATATAATAGATTTCTGCGGTGTAGTTAAAATTTTATAAGGTTTGTAAATTATTATCCATATTTCATAAAATAAGTCGAGTTGTTTGGCTATTCATTTTATGTAAACAAGCATCATATTGGATCTTCAGGTTTAGCAGATTACAAAGATGTGAGGTAGGTTAGAGTTTCACAACTCTTTTTAAATTACACGATTTTTTTTAAAAAAATATGCATATTTTCAGCGGATTATTTTAATTTTGTTTAACGACACTTGATCCTTTAAATTATTCCTTTTCCTCTTCAGTTGAATTACTTTTTTTAAATTTAGATATTTTCTTACATTTAGTTTTATATCATTTTGTCATAAAATAATTGCAGATGCGGGATGGTTAGATCCAAATTTACTATTGTGTGGTATTATTATAAACGCATTCAGATCCCAAGCGGAGACAACATTTGTATTGCTATCTCCATTTGACTTTCTCTTTCTTTTTGAGTTGTCTTTTAGTTCAGTATCATGACCTTTGTAGTAATTTAATATTTTTTAATTATTGGTTTTATTATTACATATTAAATATAGTTAAAATTTATGTTACTATATTTGGGTAATTTATCATAAAATTAAACACCTGTTTATTTTGCCTTCTTGAAAATTCTTGTTCAATATAATTTTTGAAGCAATTTAAAAACTTTACTCAATTTTTAGACCTTTATCTATGTAATATTCCTTTTATTCTATTTATTTAACTTTATTGTCTAGTTAGCAATGCATCAACTGAATTTCTTTAATAGTTAGCTAAATCACTATTAAAGAAATTGGCATAAGAAAATTGGCTGTCTTTTTATAAAATAAGTTTTTTATAAAGATAAAAAGCGGTGTAATGGAGAAAAAAAGTCGATTTCAGTGATCTTTAACGAATATTTAAAATTGTTGAGAAAAGAATTTTTTTTCGAACTTGGAACTTTATTCTAATCTAATAAAGTAAATTAGAAAACATATACGAATCATTCCTGTAATTTTTTTGTGTAATTTTTAGTTACATGTAATTCAGGGCATAGAAATGGGGGTGGATAAGGGGATTATAACTCCCATTTAAGGATTGCTATATGCTGAAATTTTAAAACTCTTTATGCTGAATTTTAAATTTTTTCTGAAAAAATTAATGTTTAAAATCCCATACTCCACACAAATATTATTTTCACCTTGAGAACTAATAATAAAATTTGAAATTAATTTTGAGATGAGTTAAAGTGAGAGAAGCCCTCCTCCCCTTCCCTCCTCTCTATGAAAAATTATCGCTAGCCCCTGAGTACAGGTACATTGAATTCTAGTTTTGAAACATTACAAAGAAACCAGAAACTTATAAACAGGGAAATTACATTAATACGGAAAATAGCTGGTTTATGATGACAATGCATCAAAATCTATTCAAACAGAAAAAGTTTTTCTGTCATTGCTGTCTGAAAATTGATGTCTCTACCATCACTCTGTAGTTTTCATTTATTTATTAATTTAGATCAATTTTCTCTTAATTTTTTTCACACACTTTAAAATTATCTCATGTTTGTAAATAAAGGAAAAGATGAAGCTATTCAGAGAGAGGGTTGTCTGAACTTAATGTTACGAAATTACAAGAGCTTACAAAAATTTGTACACATGTAATGTGCGTTAATATATTTAAAACTCACGTAAATGTACTTGACATTTTAATTAAACTTATAATATTAATTAAAATTATTCTAATACACATAATAATTTATAGCATAACTTAGGCTCAGAGATTTTACAAGACATTCTTATATTTCCGATTTTTCCTCTTTCATTTTTTGCTAATTATTCCATGATTCTAAGTGTTTTTGTAAACCCCCAAAGGCCATTTGTACTTCCCTAATCAAGATGAAATGATTAATAGATCCCTGTTAATGTACTCAAAACTTTAAGATAAAAATTGTTATTTTAATTTATATAACTCTAATACACAAATGAGTCACAACAAATGAATAAAATGTATTTACAACAGAAATCAATTTCAGAAACTTCGCAAAAAGACATTCTTATTTCCGATCTTCTTCTTTTTCTTTTCTCTGCTTTTCTTTTCTTTATTTCTTTATTTTTTTAAATGGTTCTATGTTTCCAAAAGTTTTTTCATCCCAAAGATTCCAACTATATGTTTCTAATACAAGGTTAATAAATTAAGAAATTAACATTAATATATTATCTCTCAATTTTAAATCAAAACAGTAGTTTTTATTGATATTTCTGTAATACATAAATGTGTGTCATCAAACGCATAAAATTTATTTTGGACACGATTCAGACACAAAATTATTCGATGTCTCTCTGTTTTCTCGGATCAATTTCTTTTTAATGAGTTTACGCTCCCAAAAGTTTCTCAAGGCCTTCTCAACTAGAGCGTGTTTCACAGTCAACTAATAGCAACGAACTCATGATTGTTGACCACCACTAAATTACGATATTTATGTTTACTAATTATAAGTCTCTATACTAGCCAAATTTAAGGTCTAGTCTAGTACAATACTGTCTTCGTTTTATGTTAAAGAATAAAATCCAAACTAATATTTTTAGATAGAAAAATGTATTTAGACTACTCTGTTCAAAAGAAAATATATCAAATAGTTACAAAAATCTCTCGTGTAGATGTAACGAGTGAAATCAATCTCAGAGGATAACGGAGATTGACCCTTTCTTTACAAATATTCAGGACAAGAAGACACACAAATAGCAAAACTTGGACATAATAACAGCACAATCAGGAAACACAGCACTTCAACAGATTAGCTACATAACAGGGATAAAGACAGCACTTACACAGATAAGCAATACAGATACAAAGCAGCATTTGTAATAATAGTCGCATAACTTTTAATAACATTCAGCTCACCAGCTTACTAATTCACACAACTGACTAATCTCCGCAGTAATACCTGTACTTTCATGTTACACTCCCACAAATTCATCGGCAGATCTGCTCAACAAATGATGACGGCTTCCAATCTGATCCTCAATCGATCTCTTCCAGCTTCGCATCTCTTCATATTGATAGTCTCTCCGGCCAGGTCTGACATCACAGAGAAAATTCAGGAATAGTCCAAAACTTGCCTCAGAGAGAGATTTCGACTAGAATCTAGAATTTTCTAAAAACTTCTTTTTCTCACCGAGTCACCAAATTCGTCACCAAGGTTAAGAAGTCATTATTCAAACTTCCCTCGATTGACTGATGAAATCTCTATAATTGTCTTTTTTCCCTTATAAGAGAAACGCTGCAAGGAAGAGTCAACTCGGATTCGTAAAATATTATGCATATAACTCCACTTATTTCTATCTGATTCTATACTTTTTTTTTTAAAAAAATGAGTTCTACATTTTGCCTCCGATATTGTATTCCTAAATGGCCTTTTCCTTTACAAGTTAAAGGAAAAAATTATGTATTCATGGAACATTTTTAATTTGAAGACTCAGTATGTTGCGAATTCAATTATGTGTAAAATAAAAATTATGAATTTAAATAAAAATTAGGATATCTCCGATTAGTTCTTCCTGGTTAGAATTAATAATCGAATCATTTCTATCTTTTCACAAGTTATTAACACTATCGGCAGGAAATTGAGGCATCAAAAAATATGAAAAATTTAGGTAACACAGTTTTTTGTCCAGTAGAATGCAGCCTTTACATTTGAACAAATATTTCTCACTAAAATATTTAACCAACCCACAAAATAAAGTTATAATATAGAAAAGAAAATCAGAAACATTTAATGAATAATCTTCTGAATTTTTCATTGTCTTTTTTTTTTTTTTTAGTATTTTATTTAACGTTCACCAATTTTTTTAGTTACAATTTTATAATTTTGTAAAGGAAGGAGAGTTTCGGGAATTGTTATAATTTATCGCAAAGAGAAAACAGTGAAAAACTGAATTTTTATGTTTCAAAATAGAAAGAAAAAAAAATGCTTGATAACTAAAAATATTTTTAAGTCACTCACAAACGTAATGAAAGTAGGGTATAAAATTCACATCATCATTCATACTGCAACCTAATACAAATGATTATAAACATTTGAAATTATTTTCCTACCATTCTCCCAATCTCTTTATTATTTATTTTATTGTTATATCTCTTTGTATTCGAAAATAATGTAATAAAGGGACTGTTGATATTGAAAAAAACTGCTTCTCAAGAAACGTGTAATTTTGTAGAAACAGGATATTAATGATCGGCACTTTTCAACAAAACTAGAAATTGACAGAGGTATAACTTCATCTACAAACTTTTCATTGAAGAACTTTCGATGTTTGTTGTTTTTCTACCTCGTGGAAGGGAAAAGAGTTGTCCTTGGAGGTGTTTCGAACACTGGTCACTCAAGAGTTTTTTCATCGGGGGCATATGCAACCATTAGTTCCAGGCGGTGCTACCCTCTTGTATTTAAGTCCTGGGTCACCACTTCGGCATTGGGTGTATTTAGACCCACGGGGGGGGGGGGGGTTGCCCTTGAAGTGCTGGGGGCGTTTTGAACCCTGGTCCAGTGGGTTGGAAGAAAAGTTGACTGGTCGATTCTTACTGTTCCCTTGCCAACGAAGCTGAAAGGCAAGTGCCTCATGGGCAAGAAAATGAGATGTTTTTCAGCTTCTGCCCTTGTTGTTGAAAAGAGTCTTCGCATACTCCCCCTCCAGTACCATCATGATGATACGAAGAGAAACGTTCCAACTGATATTTAAGAGAAGCCATTACTGCAATTGATATCCATCCCCTCTCCGTTGCATTGAGTTTTGCGTGGCACAGTTTCCGTTTGATCTCATCGGCTACCTTGAATTCAGTGGTAGATCTCATTGACAGGTGTGCCGTAGCAGGAAATCACTAATCGTGATTTATGTGCGGTGATAATTCGTGATTATGTCTCAGATGCACAGTGTTTTGCATCGGGAGCATAGGCGACCAGTAGATCCAGGAGGTGCTGCCATCTTGCGTCCAAGCTCTGGGTCTCTACTTCAACATTTGATGTTTTTTTACCACGAGGAGGGAGAGAGAGTTGACCTTGAAGTGCCGGCAGAATCTCGAATTTAAATCCATTGGGTCCAAAGAAAAGTTAACCGGCCCCTTTTTGCAGCGCTTTTACTAATTAGGCTAAAAGAGACGTCCCTCTCAGGTTAGTTATTAAGGTATTTTGACTTCTCGTGTTGTTGTTGAAAAATGATGCCCAAAACTCATTTTTGTGGGTTTTTTTCTTTCAAGTATTTTTTTCCTCTCTTTCTGGAAAGAAACTAATAAATAGACATTTGTAGAGATATGTTGGAATTGGAATACATTATCATTTCTCAAGAAACAGCATGGCTCTGAAAAAGTTGGAAATTAATGATTAGAACCTTTAAACAACATTAAAAACTGCGGAATACAGTATTACTACATCTCCGCACGTTTTTCCTTTTTGTCATTCTTCATAACATTACAATATTTTTTCTAAGGGTCAAATGCATACAGAGAAACATATATTTTGAAAATCATCGAATTAAAACTGCATATTTATAATTTTGAATTGCTTTCTAACTTATCTGTTCTTAATAATCTAAAATAAATAGTAAACATCATACTAAATTTATGCGCATAATTACTTTGCATTGTATACAAAAGTTGTTATGCTATTGTTAGGTATTCAATGAAAATGTACTAATAGCTTATAACAAGAGTGAACATTTATTTCTTTTCCTCAAAACGCGACACCTAACGATTTTTAGGTAATAGTATGCATATTCAGGAAAGGCATATTTCTTCATAGTTTTTATTTATTGAGGAAAAGAGGATAGGAATTATCATTTGAAAATAAATCATTTATATGTGGTCTAATATTTCTCTATAAAATAGATTTGATCATGCGTGTTTGGTTTTGATTTCATATAAAAATAAAATACTAGGCTAAATTTCTTAAAATTTACTTTGGTATTGAACATAGCTTTAAGAATTGCTGCTTGCTGTTGGTATTTTTTTTTTTTTTTTTTTTTTTGTTTGTTTTCAACTTTTTAGTAGGAGAAAATATCCTTTCATCTGTTGCATTAGTGTCCCTTTTTAAAAAATTGTTAGAATGTGCTGATAGCTATCTGAAACTATAACGGTCCCATTCAAAATGGAATTACGTATGGTAGTACAACATAAATCGTAATCAGTGGATATTAAAAAAAATAACATATGTAAAAAAAATTAAGCTTATTAAAGTAAATTTATTTATATATATAACAATGCAGTAAATATTTCTGATCATAACATTGTATCTATACCTAAACAATTCTTTTATCGAACTTTTTTGACAACAGAAATTATACAGGTTTTCTTATCTTATTTTTTTAGGAAACGTATTGCATAAGTAATTTTTAAAAAAATGTTGCTCATATTTTAAACTGTAACTTATATGTACGTATCGATACTACTAAAACAATCTTTAAATTAAAAATGAAAGGGAAGGGTTTTTTTTTTTTTCGTCAGTTATTATTAACTGCCGGGAAAAAAAACTTCCCTTTTATTATACTTATGTATAGTTACCTACTGTATAATATAATTTTGTTTTGTGTCATATTTTCTGTAACAATAATTATACTTGAATATAAACTGATTAGCAAAATAGAGAAAGTCGTGAAATGTATTAAATGGTAGAACGAGTAAATTTTACATAAATATTGCTAAAATAATTTTAACAGGTTCCAACAGGATATCCTGTACATGACGCTATTGTAGGTTAGTGATGTCATTAAAATTATTTGTTTATGTCACACTTACCTCATATCAAAGATATTAAAGGCAAAAACTTTATGACGGCATTTCCGTTCATTGGGGTTAAAAAACGGCTAATAAAACATCAGAAATTGGAACGGAAATAATTAAGCAATTTTTTTTTTTAATTTTGTTCTCAAGCATTTTTAAATTTCAATACGATGCGCATGTTAAAAATATCTGAGGAATAGATGATAAACTCTGAAAAGAAAAAACTTGATTTTTGACGAATATTTTTCAAAAAAGTACCTTCATTGCACATAATCGTTTCTTAAAAACAATTTTCTAGTACTAAAAATTTCTGCGAGCAGTCGCGGCATAAAACAAGTCATTCATTAACATAGAAAAGGTCACAATGAAACATTATCGAATTTTCAAAATTTAGCAATTCATCCTATTATAAATTCCGTAACAGTTCGTATCAAAAAGAAAAGAGATTTACATTTGCCTCATTTTGAAGCAACTGAGGCCGTATTGTACCTTCTTATTTTTCTCTGTGTAAATCTTTTCAGAATGCAAAAGAAATTAAAAGAACCGAAAATAATCTTAGGAAATTACTTCCTTTCAAAATTTAGGAAATACTAAATTAAAATGACCTGGAATTCATCTAAATTAATTATAAGGGATAGATCATGTGACAGTGACGACTTTACATTAATTATTAGCCTAAAAGGATTCAAAAATTTTGATAATAAAGGTAAGCTTTCAACATTAAAATTAGAAAGTAAAATAAATTCGAAAACTATCATATAAAGTTGTTAAGTTTTGAGAGGGTACGTTAGAACTTTTAATTATGACTTGGGAATGCATTTAGGCCATATAAGGTATACATCGAAGGAGAAGATAATTCGAAGATTAAGCCTTAGGACTGTTAATTTGCAGAAATTTTCCGCGTATAACATATAATTTACAGTAAAATCATTAAAAAAAATAGCGTACAGTTTGCTTATTGTCAAAATCAAACTTTCAGTTTGTTTTGATCTTGTTACAAGCGATATAATCCTAATTTTTAATTTGAGTATTCAGTGTTTCTTAATTGCTTCAATTTTATTACCTTTAGAATGACATTGCACATGAAAATCCCTTATACTTTAGAATTTATACGAATTCTTCAGTGTGTTCTAATACTGTGCAGAATGGATTGTATTTTATTCTATCTATCTCTGTGCCTCAGATATTTTCTTTCAGTATGTGTAACGTTATTCTTTTTACATAAATATCTTGCTTAAGCGATGTAACATAATTAAACCTCTCCCTCTCAGTTTGGGATAAACAACAACAACAAAAACAAAAACACTTATCAGTTTTTTTTTTTTTTTTAAGCATATTACAACTAAAACTTTTCGAGAATTTGAAATTATCTACAGTCAGATTCGACGTACTTCAAATGAAATCCGTGTCAGCTACTATGGTGATTGACAATTTAATTAAAACAAAAAAAGCACAGAAGTGCAACTGAAGGAGTCAAACTCTCTTATCTCAACTGCTTTTAAGAGCGCCTTTGCATAATAAGCTAGAAAATATTGTTCACTTCAGCTTATTGCGTGTTGTAATAATAACAGTAATACAATTGAACGTGAGGATAAATGGAATAAGTAGAACGCAATGAAATACAAAATGAAGCACCCTTCTCAATGATCATAATTAAACAATAGGCTCCGTAGAAACGCACTATTCTTATTCTTATTATTCTTATTCTAGTACAATGGATGTTTATGAGAAATATGTAATTGTGTGGGATATTTTGAACGTATCAAGAATATCAATCAATTAATGTTGGTCCGTTCCATTTGTCATTAGGAGGACTTGGAATTAAATCAGGAAAATTGTGTTTTCAACGTGATATCCCTGCTTTTTTCATTCAGTATTACCGATGAAGCTCGTGAAAAGCAGTTTTTTTCGGAAGCAAAAAATACTGTCAAAGTCTTACAAGAAATTATAAAGTAATTCAAGCGAACGTCATTACACAGGTATTAACAATCCTTTGAGTGGCTCCTTTTTGAAAATTTTTATACAAAATTCGATCTTCACTAAATGAAGAGTAAACTTAATTTATTACTTTCATGAAGTTACTATCTTTGCATAAGCCGTTTTAAAAGTATTCACTTAAAAGTTTAGAGTAGCTTCTTGTTATCAGTAAGCTTGTTAAGTTACCTTTTATAATACACCTGTGTCCAAAAGTTAAGCAAAGCAGGTAATTACGTAAATAACGAAGGAAATCTAACTGGGAATGACAGGAAACATGATACACGAGAGTAAAACAGTTACAAAATAAGAAAACAATGCCAAAGAACGATAATCACTTTTATTGTCCAAAGAAACAGTTTTAAAAAACCCAGCATATATATAATAGGAGTTTACGCTATTATGAAATATAAATCAATTAAAAAAAGGGTGATGTTGCAGTTTAATATGATGAGTAGTCACCTCTGACAACCAGACAGTCTACACAACGAATTTCCCATACTTGCCATGACTCTGTTGAAGAGTTGTGGGTTGAAAGAGTTCCAAACATCAAGAACTCTTTTCATTTCGAGAAAGGAACTTGGTAGGTGCAGAAGGGCTGCAAGTCGTCTTCCGAGGATATCGCGCACATGCTTGATAGGATTCTAGACAGGTGAGTTTGCAGGCCGCGGCATGCATTGAATATTTTCCTTTTAATGGAGATCTTCGATAAAGCTCACACGGGGACGATGCGTGTTATCTTCCATAAATATAAACTCAGAATCGATAGCTCCTCTAAATCGGTGAACATGAGATCCCAAGAACTTTATATCTGTATACTTTATCAATCACGAACCTCATCTCAAAGATACGGAAGTCTGTTCGGCAGTCCAGCATGATGCCAGCTCCCACTATGAATGTCTCTGACGGAAAACGATGTCTTTCAATGATGTTTCCAGAGTGAAAACGAGTTCCACTCTCTCGTCATATCGTTATCAGAGGAGAATCAGCATTCAGATCAAATCCAGATTCGTCACTGAACATTCACATCGATCCACTGTCAGAAAATTCATTTTAAATGATTGAGCGGACGTGAAAGGAAAGCATACTGTTGGTGGTCTGGTATAGAGACCAATATGACTGAATCTCTTGTAAACAATAAGTCAGGAAACTCAAACTCCTATGGCTGCTTTGAGTGCTAAACCCAGTTCTCTAGCTCAACTTTCTCTTTGGCGTCGCGCGATTATTGCCAGATATCGGCTTTGGCGAACAGTTGACTCTTTTGGCCGATCTAGTACTGATAGTGAGTTAACATTTTTCACATTATGAAATCTGTGCCACAGTTTTGAGATCATACACTGAAACATATTCAGAACTCGAGTCACTCTGATTTGTGGATCGTAACAGTTCCGACACTTCAACGATTCTTTCTTTCGAAAATATGCCCAGTTGTCGTCTTTGCTCTAGCATTCGTTCTATTTAATCGTAAACAACGTTTCTTTTCACTTGAATTGCATGAAACCTGTCTGAGTTGCTTATGCTGTGCCAGTTCTCCGCATTTCCAAATGCGCAGGGTTTTTTTTTTTTTTTTTTTTTTTTTGCATTTTACGAATTAAGCTTAACTTTTAGACACCCTTGTAAATATGCAATAAATAAAATTATGATTAAACAAATATATAAATTCTATTTGTTCTATAATTTTACAAAATTGTAATTATAGGTGTCCTATAATAGTAATTTTGTTGCTGAAATTGTAGAATTATTTTTATTCTATACATACATTCTGTAATAGAAATTCTGTATTATGTTATAGTATTTCTGTTTATTATTCTATGTACTATGTAACTCTATATAATAAAATCATGGGCAATGTTTGCATTAATTTTTCATAGATGTCCTTTTAGAGAAGATTTTGTAAATGAAATACTCTCAAATTCTTTACTTTCAGTATCGATGCCGAACATCTTATTCTTGCTTTCTACCCTTAAGGTTTCCGTTTGAAAACCATATAGACTTAAGGGATTTTATTAATCTTTTATTTAAATTTATTTATTTATTTATTGTAATTTTTTCTCATTACTATTTATGATCAATAATATAATTTTCTTATAACTTTATTTTATTTTAAATTTTTTCATACTTAAACAAGTACATAATACAGAAATAACAAACTTCCTTTTAGGAGACATTTAATAACTAGCGACATCACACTGTTCTTTCCTGAAATAAATTTTTAAGTGGGAATATGTCTCTAATTAAATATTGACGGAGTATTTTTCTTTATCAAATGAATCAGTTAAATTATCACTTTCGTTCTCTACATAATAACACAAAGTATGGCTGAAATATTTTAATTTTACCATTTACGAAGATCTCAAAGCTTTATTTAAGGAGTCATTATTGTAAAATTCCTTTAATAAAGATGTATTTACTGAAATTGAAATATTTTACACGGAAGAGTAGCATGTTGATAAAAATTATTATTACTAAGTCTATATAGTTATTTTCAAAATCTGTTACAAAATACCGGGAATTGGAGACATGCTATTTTTTTCATGCCATTATTTAATCAGATAAAAGTGTAAAATCAAGGTTAATATCTAAAAACTTTTCATGATCAAAATATCACAGCATTTTAGCACAATTAGATATGATTGGTTGGTTAGGTTTTATTAACGTCGCGCTAGAAACAATACGAGGGCTGTTGGCGACGGACCTCGAAATTTCGAGTCTCGGTCAAGTAATATATCATGACAGGACGATATCTGAGCTGGCGCCTCCCTCTCCTAACTTCCACACCACGACGACGGGAAGATTTCGGTCTCTGACTGTTTTAATGTATGTCAACCCTAACTGCACTGCGGGTCTTTTGTGGCATCAAGGCTTGAACCAAGACTCGACAAAAACTGCTGGTACGAGTTCGCTGCCTTAACCACTAAGCTACCTCAGGCGCAATCAGATATGGAGGAAAAAAAGCTAAATTTGATTTGCATCATATTATAATTTATACTGACGTTTCTTTCTTTCTTTTTTTTTTTTTTTTTTTTTTTTTTTTTTTTTTT
>BMAW01009692.1:41335-150499 GCA_019974015.1 Nephila pilipes | reverse complement strand
TTTTTTTTTTTTTTTTTTTTTTTTTTTTTTTTTTTTTTTGGTTTCTTTATTTGCTTACAATTCATTGTTATAATACAATTATTAATTCATGCTAGCAAAAGTTAATTTACCTTAATCATTGAACTCACAATTATTTATTTCAGACAAAAAATACCTTTTTATTCGTCCCGTTCGTGATATGAAATTAAAGTGTTATTTCATTGACTAAGAAATGAGGTAAAAAGTCTTACTACACTTTGTTGTACGTCACTTTCTAACCAAACAGCAATGACATTTAAATCATTTCGTTCTTAACATGTACTGCTTTTGTAAACACTTCTTCCTTTCTTACTATCACTGGAAAAAAAAAACGAACCTATCATATATTCTTAAAAACATTAAATCCTTCGTATATATAAACAGCCATAAATCAAATTAAATTGCTGTCACCTAATTTCATCGCATTTATTCTTGAAAGCTGCAGTTGCATTTTAAGTGAATTTACGTGGGATTAAAAAGTCCTCTCTAAGATTAAAACACTCCGCTCACAAATGAGTTTCACTATCACGAAACACTGCCATTCACCGCAGACAGTGGTATTAACTGGTTCGGTGACCTTTGCGATTAATTTGAATGGCATTCTCTTAATAAATCATCCATCATTATGAAGCCTATTACCATTGTTTCAAATGAGTAATTATTAGTGAAGTGAAAATATCCCGTACGAAACGAAATTTTTTACTACTTTTGTAAAAAATTCCTGTGTTATATTAATTAGAGATTGAGAGTTTTGAAAAATTTAAGAAAAATCAAAAACGGTGCATAATAATTTTGAAGGAAAAAACATCTTAAGAAGTTGTAAATTTCGTGAAAAAGGCATATGAGACAGGATAAATTTATTTCGGAAATGACAGTATAGGAATTAGTAATACAGAATAAACTGTTTCTTGAAGAAGAAAATTTCTCATTGAAAGGCTTAGAATAAGGCTTTATGACCTTAACAATATAATGTTTCGATCCTTCATGAGTTTATCTGTTTTAAATACATATTAGATTCTATAAATGAATATCGGCTGAACACTTATATTGAATCCCAAATCCTTATACATAACACAAAGTATATCGTAATTGTTGGGAAGGATGGCTCAGATGCAATAAATTGTAAAATCGAGTGAACTGTATAATTTTAGTAAAACAAAAACAAAACAAATTTTTAGTAAATTTATTATTTCACTGAGGTACATGATTATATTAGACACTGGCGATTCGTCGAGAGCGAAATCACAACCATACGTTCATGCCGATAGTAATAGTAGTACTTCATACACACAATTCAGTTCATAAGGAATAATCATACAATCGCATCACTAGTCTAAAGTTAACGTCGATCTGACACCAATGCGGCAGGAAAGAACGGGAATCGAGGAGAGCACAATTACGTCGAGCTAAATCTGTACCAAACAATAATACTAGATACATAGCCACCTGTGTATGTACAACATTTATTTATTTCACCAACTGAATTGAAACAGACGAATAAACAATTTAGCTAACAGTATAATTAATATCAATTACCAAAATTAAGTACATATTAAGTTAAATTGAAATTCCATTCAGGTAAGTGTGTGTGTAAGTTCTTTAACGTTGGGCTACTAGCGATTTTCTCTTCAGTAACCTCGAAGGGTTTTTTTTGGTAATTTGAAATGCATAAAATTACAATTTCTTTCCAACTAAAATGATTAGGTAAATTAGATAATGGTAAGAAGAACAGAGAATTTCATTAAAGACTGAGACATAGAAAAGAAATAGAATTGAAATAAAATAGAAAGGTGATAGAAGATAACGATAAGCTGATGTATAGTTGTAGATTGGATTGAATCATCATAATGAATTGCTTAGATTGAAGCGACTCCTGGGTAAAGTACTAAGATTCGATTCTGTTATAATAGAAAAGTGCTTTAATTGGAATAAGTGATTTGTTAAGCTAAGATATTGTAATTAGAATATAAACCAAGATGGACTGAGTTCAGGGGGACACGAAAGGCATCGGCCTTACCTATTCTTTGGTAGAAAATAAAATGTTTTGTCCTACTTCAATTGGAGTCATGAACTTATTGACTTTTTAATTAGACTTTAAGATGGCTGTGGAATTAATTAATGAAAGAAATACGCATTACAAGTGGATGATATTAATCCAATGGAAAGGTGTCCGTTTAGAGACTCGAATGAAAAACATTCAAAACTGCAGTAAATGTTATAATAGTATAGTTATTAAACTCTACATTTAACAGAAATTATGTTTATACATTTAATAAATTAAATTTAAAGTTTTCAAGTAACTTATGGCTGGTATAAGTTAACTTAATAGTTAAAGTTAGGAGCTTCGAGACTTGAGTGTTTCGAGTCAAATCATGAAGTCGAGTTCTGTTCTATTAGAGAATAACGGGGTGTAATAATGGGAGGTGTTGTACTATGGATTGAAAAGAACTAAGTCTTCATATGGCTTGAAAACTTAGTTGAGTGAGATACAAACGAAGTGTCTTCTTCATCTCTTAACTTAATAACAAGAATTTTGGCAAGACCTCCATTCCTTGCTCTGGTGCAAATTCATCATAATTTTAAAAAAATAAAAATAATAAGCTAAAATGAAAATTTTATGCAGAATTTTAAATAACTTCTTCATTGCTTTCTTAAGCGATATGTATGAATGTAATTTCTGAAAGCGATATCAGATCTGGAGCATTATCTTCTCTAAGCATGTCAAGAAAAAAATTACATAAAATTCGAGAATTTTTTAATAAAAAAAAAAATAACAGCAGCGGCATTTGCTCAAAAACATTTAATATGACTGAATTTTTAAGGCTATATTCCTTTTGTGAGGTCTGATTATAAAAAAGTACTGCATACTCATAAAATTATTGCAGTTCAGGAGTTCGTTGGTAAAATTTACACAAATCCGAGCTAAAAATTATAACAATTCATGTTATTTAATTGGATTAAAATTATTTATTTATTCATAGAACTAATCTCTACAGATAAAACAAAGATAAGTTTCACCCTGAATGACGTTTGGGCTATTCACGATTTCCTTTTCACTAACCTCGGGGATTTTACATCAATTTGAATTTCATTAGATTACAATTTCTTCCCAACCAAAATGAAACGTGATTAGGTAAATTAGATGAAGATGAAAGTAAAGTGTGTTAATTAGAGAAAATGATATATAAATGAAACAGAGATGAAGGGAGATAGAGGATAATAACTTACTGACTGAGATTTAAAATTCTGCTTAAAGCGTTCCTTAATTAGTTTTGTGGATGAAAACGATTTCTATTTGAAGTATTAAGATAAGAATCAACTTTTTGTATGAAGTTATTGAATCATATGAACCAATTGGTAACCTAAAAATTTATTAGCTGATCCTAATTTATAATTGATAAGTTAATTGATACGAGAGAGTGCGACCTCAGCTATCCATCAGCGAGCATTAATGAAACATTTTGATTTATTCTAACTTGTCTTCAATTAATGTCAATGGTTATTGGTTGATATTTTTAACTAAGATCTGGCGCAAAGGCAGTGTAATGAAGGGCAGAAAATTGTTACAAGAAAAAAAGTAAAATATGCAAGTTACAACCGATTAATTCACGAAGCTAGATAGAGTCTTTTTATTGATGTCGCCATGTTAAATCCTTTAACAGTTACCACAGTGGTTGGCGACTTTTTTTTCTGTAGGAAGAAGTCTTATTCAAAATATTGACAACTCCTCTCGAATGTGTTTAAGAACGCCATTATACCAATGAACTAAAATCAAAATCCATTTCAAATCTTGAGGAACTACATTGGGTTTGTTGGAAGTAGAATCTATAGGACAATATAAAATCACTATTACAAAATAAAGTAACTAAAATTAAAAGTAAACTTCATAATTTTTGCTTACTTATTTAGATAATACATCATTTAATGAGTTAAAAAATACTTAATGAATGATTCAAGTTTTTCATCTGGTCATCAGAAATTTCGACAAAATTTTTAGTACAAAAGAGAATATATACGACGGAGTACTATAAAGCTTTAATTATTTCTAAAAAAGTAACCGATATATCTGGATAAAATCTATTTTGAATATTAATTTATTCTTATGTAGATTATGTTATAAATTATAACGATAAATGGGGTTTTTTTTTTTTGTTCCAGGAAGCCACTTGTGGTGGGATGTCGATAATACAGAATGTCGGTTAAATGAGATTCTACTCTATGGAATAATGATTCGGTTTAATAGGTATCCGTATTATACTGTTAGGTGCTTACCTGCCTCTCTCACATACACCTATTACTGAAATGTATCTTATCACTGTTTTCAACAAATCCTCAAAAAAGGAAGAAAAAAGAGCTAATAGCAGGATTATCTATCCCACAGTTACCAGTTGTAAAAGAGAGAGTGCTTACTAATTCTTTCCGTAAGAAAATAAACTCGTTTATAAAGGAGGAAGAGTTAGACGTCATTTCATAGTGTTTGGAATCCATTCGGTATTCAAAATTAAGATTTTGGAACCTTCACGTCATAGTACCTGGAAGGTACAGCCAAGCTTAACGAGAAATAGTCACAGAACCTGGCGATTTTTGATAAAATTTAGACTCAAATATGTTGTCTTCTATTGCGAAACTAAGGTTGAAACAGTTAAATAATTTTAAGTAATTTCAAATGTATTACATTAATCTCTTATTTAAAGCAGTTAATTGGTTTCACAGAAACTCCACATTAAACGAATCTCTTTACTATACGAGACCCACTTGACATACGAAGAAAGATTCTGGAGCCTTTACAAAATCAAAATAAAATATACAATAAGAAATTATTTGTTTAAATCAGATGATTAATTTAAACTTAAGAAAACATTTATTAATTATTTGCAGTAGTAAAAAGATGCCATCGCCTCTTGAAATCTCTTTGTAATTATTTGTTGGATTATCATGGTATAGATTAACTGGTTTAGTTATCAGGAAATCATTAATAAACTTTGCTTTACCACCAAGCTGTAATTTTTGATTTAGATCATCAGAGGCGTACCCATAGGGGTGCAAACGGGCATGTGCATCCCCAAATTTTTTTTCTGAAAATTAAAATAGTTCAGGATAATTCCTTTATTTTACTATTATAAATGTTCTTTAAAAATAAATGAACTTTTTATTTCTCCCCATAGTTACTTAAGTCTTTTTAGTAATAAGAGAAAAATAATTTTATCAAAGCTAATTCCTGATAAAATAGTAGAAAAATCTTTGCTGTTTCCGAAATGTTCTTTTGGATCAGTGTTTAAAGACGAAAGAGGGGGGCATCCCAGAAAAAAATGCACCATTCCAACAGTGTCCTAGTAAAAGAGTTACGGGAGCATTCTTTTCTTCCAGACAGTGATCCACTAGGGCTTAAAACAGTTCTTCGAAAATGCCCATCTCAGCGTATGACCTCTTTACGGAAATTGAATCTCTACGAGCGTTAGTCTCGGCTGCCATAAATGTACAGTAATCAGGAAATCTTGGCCTATCTATTTTCTTTTGCTTACATTATTACGTTTATAATTTGATAACTTTAAATTTGCCTGAAACTTTTTTCTTAATTTTTTTTATTCGTCAATAAGTAAGAGGAAACATCAGTTGTTTTTAAATTATTTTAATTCAGGTGCAAAAAAAATTCCAAATGTTCAATTTGAACCAGAAAGCAGCCTCATTGAATATTTTTAAAAAGGTATTGCAAGATATTGCATATACTTTATTTCTTTTATCCGGTGCTTCTTTCAGGGTAATGACAATACGTACTCCTAAAGATTAAAATCTGGTTACGTCACTGAAGATCATTATATCATGAAGTGCCTTAGAAATTTTTTCAACGCGCTCTAAGGAGGGATGATTTTCCTTCAAAAATGTTGCTAATATATATATATATATATATATATAACACATCGATCAATAACTCCCGAGCCTAACATTGAAAACAACATTTTTTTTGCAAATTTTTTTTTTATTCATCAACATAACACCTTTTGTTAATCACCTTTTAAGGTTATACAATCGTTCCAACGCTTTTCCACCTCTCTTAAAAAAAAAAAAAAATCTTTTTTTTTTTTTTTTTTTTTTTCGCAAGAAATCTTTTTTGTTGCGAGTAAATAGCGATAAACAGCTTTCTGAATCATCGACTCGTTGCTGTTTTTGTTCATCGAAAGCAATCGCGGCACCCACTTGGAAAAAACCTTTTTCACTTCACTTCAAAAAATCTTTTTCCTGGTCCGATCGACTTAAAATTTTGACACGTTTCAAGCAAAGGTTAGTACTCTAGAAAGACCTGGTTACTGGTTTACTACGAGAACCATCTCTGGGTTAGTCTCGGGAGTTATTGATCGATGTGTTATATATATATATATATATATATATATATATATATATATATATATATATGAGAAAACATGTATAAAAGTGGCATCAATAACATTAAAAATATATTTGTATACATATCTATACGTTTATAAAAATATATTTACAAAAGTTTTTAAGCTAATTTCTCTAAAATAAGTTCATAAATTTAAGAGAATTAATAAAATGCATTATGTGTAAGTACCAACTTATACAAGGAATTTCTGAAAATTATATTCGTCTACTATTAAAAGAAAGTAAGAGAATTATTATGCTTTTTACAAGCTTTTATTTAACTTGGTATGTTCATACGTATACATGTTTCTCCTATTCAAAATTGGTACTCAAATTTCAACTAACTTCTTATCATCCGATCGAGTTGAAATTTGTATAATTCTGATGACAATATAATGTTATGTTATGCTAAGACAGTGACGGACTTGGGAGGGAGTTTGAGGACCCAGGCCTTACACTTAATGCCCAATTAAGTTGAAATTTCACCCACAGGTATGGGTCAGGTAATTGCTTTTTTTAAGACTTAAATTTCCAGACTATAAGACTTAAACAAATGTAAGTAAAAATATTTTTAAAACAAGCTTTTATTTAAAAATGGAACAGAAGAAATAAAAATATTTTTAAATGTAAAATGATATTTAATTTTTAAAAGCTTGTGGTTGCTAATTCTTTTAATCTCATATATTAGTGTAAGTAGCTAATGTACTTAATTAATCGGTAATTTCCTAGACATCTGAGTTTAAAACCTCAAGCTTTTATAAAACATGTACTATTTTACATTTTGAAAAAAATTATTCTTCTTTTTTAAAAAAAAAAATGTTTTTACTTACATTTATTTAGGTATAAAATTAGTTCAATGTTAATTTCGTGTTCTGGTTTCTCTGTCGTAAGGAAAGCAACTTGCTATTCATTACAGTCTAAATGCATTTCCCCCTTTGTATAACAAATTTAATGTATTATTCTTGATGTTTCAAAGATGGTTGTGATTTTTAATTTTATATAATAAAGTGTAAAATTCTAAATTTATTTAAATGTTTTTAAGTTTTTAAAGCCACAAAGTAGAGAAAGGACATTTCTTATTATTACTTGATATGCGCCTGTAATTAATTCGGCCTATTTCGGGCGATATTAACGTAACTTATTGACTTAGAAAAATAAATAGTCATAACCAGGCAGAGGGAATGTTGAGTTATTCTGAATTAGCAATATCCTTGAAGAGCCCTACTAATTAAATGGCATTAGCTCTGTATTTATCTATCAGTCTATCTTCAAACTGAATGATCTTAAACTACTGATATGCTTTAACTTCACTCTATTATAGAAAGGTGGTTTATTATTTATTCTCAAAAGGGTTTATAGGTCAAGCTGACTAAACTTTCCCGTCAAGGTGATATTTTTGAGATATGGCCAAATATCTTACCAAATTTTTAAAATATTGAATCCCAAAGATATCGGAATTAATGCAGAAAATTTTAGAAAATAAGGAATGTTATTCAATTGATGTTGTTATTAATCTATAATTCCAGTTGGAAAATATATGCATTACAGATTCTGAGCAAAACATTTACGTAGTTGTGTTAAACTACTTCGAAACTGTATCAAAACAATTGTTGTGTTAATGAAATATGTTAAGGGAAAGAAACTTACTGATTGGAGCTAACAATAGATATTTAGTACGGGAGAAACGGCTATTAGCGTAAGAATTAGTAAAATACCAACCTCCAAAAAACGATCAACTACTTCCTTCTTTAAAAAAAAAAAGAGAGAGACGACTGGATTGATTGTAAGAACAATTAGTCGAAGCCATATTGCAAGAAATACTTCCACTGGGTTTGTTTAAACCATGCAAAAATTAATCGTCAACTTTGTAGTAATTAAGATTATGTTAGGCGCGTTTTCACATCCCCCCCCCATTATATCTACCCATAAACCTTAGACAATTTTCATTGAATATAATAAAAAAAAAAGGTACATTATGTGATTTTTATTAGACTCGAAATCTAAGGACTTATTTTACTTAATAATAAAAATATATATATTATGTAATTAAAGAGTGATTTAAATTGTCCTAAATATAACAAAAGATCAATTTGACCCAGGAACTGGTGTCAGGATTTTCTACATTCCTATTGCCGGGTAAGATACGAGTATATACCCAAGTCCAGCAAATACTATTCTACATATATCCCCCTCTCAACACCACTCATCAGTTTTGCCTGCAACTTTTCTTGGAAGGATATTATGGAGCTAGTGAAGACTGTTTAATCCTGTGGCTGCTATGTCAAATGTGTAGCTTGATTTTAATATATACTTTTGAATAATTATCAGTTAAAAAGCGGAACTGTTGATACAATTATGTTATCCTGAGAGCAATTTTAAGTTACTTATTCAACCAATTTAAGGAACTTGCCCTTAAATATAATTTACCGGTTGATATTTATGATTTATAAGTACAATATATCTAATTACATATTCATGGTTTTCTTTCAAAATCCGAATCCTTTATTTTTCGTAAAGAAATTGAAATCAGCCCTACATACTCATTATTATCATATTATTCTTTCTGCCTCCATTGTTTCCTTTTTCCCCCCTTTCTTATAAAACATAACATGCAATCTTCTGCCTTTATTTATTTACAAAAGCAACATCAATGAATCTAAGAATCATGAAATCTCTACAGAAAACGTGGTTTCTTCTAATGACATATTATGTTATAAAATAAAATGGAATAAAGCTTTTTGATAAACACGAATATCATAAAACGAGAAATGTCCGCCCCCCCCCCCTCTTCCTCAAAAGAAAAAGACCAGTTCTTAGACGGAGCAACTCGCATGTTAATTGAACAGGGACTAATAGTGTAAAAGGTCTTTTGGTTAGTGGGTTAACGCAACAGCGAACCGATGGAAAACTGGTCTTTTTGAATAACACAATCGGACACGATTTCCACCAAAGCTCCAATTGCGAAAATTGCACCTTATTATCAAAAATTGGATTATGTCTGAAGAAATGTAAGTGAGAAAGGCAAGATGACTGTTATTTATTTGACTTCATTATAAATAATTTTTTTTTTTTTTTTTTTTTTAATTTCTGAATAAAAGCGGGAAGGAAAGTTCTGGGAAATGAAAAGGAAAAAATTTTTTTATTATAAAGAATTATAGCATAGTGTGCCGTTATCATTTTTGAAAGCAGAATATTACGATACAATTCAAAATACCATTTCAAAATTACAATTACCATTTCAAAACGATAGATTTATTGCGTATAATTTCTATTCGAAGAAAATCTGCTACGGAACATTAACACCCTGTAAATGCATGTAGATTAGTTAGCTAAGTAATCCACGTGTAATAGAGTTGAAAAACGCATCTTCTATATAAAAGTTCACTTAAAAAGAATTGGAGAGCATTTACATTTGCATAATAATGTCTCAATTTTATTTAATTTAAATTATCTTTTCAATCTGAATGAAATTATCGCAAATTTTTTATGAGCCTCCAAGGGCTATTGTTTACGTCAATGACAAAATGGTCAACCTAGTACTTTTCATAATAAAATGTTTTCTGAACACATCTTTTTTAACCAATGTGCAATCAATTAATCAATCTATTAGCCAATTCAATCAGTCAATCATTCAATGAAATATGTATTTCGTTATCATATTATCATTTCATTAATTCTAATATTTTATTTAATAATTATTTTTTTAAAAATTCAGCCCCTTTGGTGGCTAAACTAATTCCTTTCAAAACTTTGCAAAAACAGTTTTTTTTAAGTAATGTTTTAATAATTGGACAAAATCAACTAAACGTTCTCTTAATTTACTATTGTATTTCTCAGTTGGATAAAAAAATATATCTGTTCCAAATACTTGTGATCTTATCGATAATTAGTCATGTTGGGTAAAAGTATTAAAGATGAACTACTAGTAAATACACAATGTGCTTATTTTCAAAAATGTTCACTTAGACAAATCAAACATAATTACGTTGATTTCTATTTCAAAGGACCATGTGTGTGTGTGTGTGTGTGTGTGTGTTTAAATTTCGCACTATATCTAACGGTTCGAAAGCATACAGTACTTTTACTGCTAAAAAATTGTGCGAAATATTTTAGATAAGTTGAATAGTTCTGCCGTTATTGAAAAAATAGCTATAATATAGTCAAATATATTAATAATAAACAGATTTATTCTAATTGTAGCAGTGATTTCGATTTTTTTTTATTCTATTGATAATCAAGATCTTATTAAATTCTGAAGCACATTTAAAGAAATCTAATATTAATAGGGTTATTGTAAATGAAAATTTTAATTACTTAGTTATGTTAGTCTTAGAAGAAAATTATATATTTTATAATAATAAAATACTTATAATCAGATTAAAGGTATACCATGAGGTGTTTGTGCTAGTAATTGCTTATTCAATATTTATTTACATTTTTATGAAGATTTTTTTTTCATTTTACTGTCTTAAGATTTTAGATATGTTAATGATGTTATTTCCTTTCAAATTAATAATAATAAAGATGTTAAACTTTTCTCATCTTTTTATTCAGAGTATTTAAATTTATTGTTATTAATTTTAATATAAATAAAACAGATTATACAAATATTTTTGAAAAAACAGAAGACAGTAAAATTTCTAGTAATATATATGATAAAAGATACATTTTCTTTTTGTGATCCATAAAATACTCTTAAGGGGAAGTTCATTAAGCCTGATTATTTTTAGGAACATAATTTATAATCATATTTTGCGAAATATTATACTTGCGTTAACATACAACATATTTACACTAATTTGGGTAAATTTCTTTAAAAAAAATATCTGATAGTAAAATTACCTTTGAACTTTATTAAGATTAATTTAAAACAACAATAGTTATAAATTTTTAATTTTTTTAAAAAAAATCTCTTTTTTTCCATTTTGCATTAATTATTTTCGTTTTCATTTCTTTACTTTTACTTGCATTAGTAAAAGTAAAAAATGTAATAGAATTATGGGGGTGTGACTGTTAAATAAACAAACTGATGCTTCTATAGAAGAAGTACGCAAGCTCCAAACACCAGGGACGAACAACTGTTTTGCTTGAAGTCTCGTCTTTTCAAATGAGTGTTTCTGGATTCTGTAAACAAATCCGTACAGCCGTAGACTTCGTTCACATTAGAATTCTTATTTGGTTTCGCTGGTGAAATGATAAGTGTTACAATAGAGTAACGAATTGCTGTGAAATTTCACATGAAACTTGGAAATACCACGACTGAAATATAATTTATCGAAAGAAGTGTATTGCAATGAATGCTTATAGCGTGCACGTATTTTTGAGTGGTTTAAGCGTTTTCAAGGTTACCGAGAAGAGGTTGAAGATGATTCCCTTTCCCCAAGTTGCCCTTCCACGTAAAAAACGGACGACAATTAGAAAAAAAATCGTTAATCTGGTTTTATCTGACCATCGGCTAGGTATCCATGCGATTGCTGAGTCTGTAGGAATCGACAAAGTATCCGTACGGTAAGTTTACATAACAATTTTAACATGTAAAGAGTGTGTGCCCAAAGGGTGCCTAAAATTATCGCGTTTGAACAACAGAAAGCTCGTAAAATACTGACACTTTAAATGCCATTGAAAATTACTTATATTTATTGAATAGAATAATAACGTGTGACGAATCGTGGGTGTTTACTAATGATCCTAAAATGAAGCGCCAATCAATGCATTCTAAGAGCCCGTTTTCTAAGAAAACCAAAAAGGCTCGAATGAACTAACCAAATTCATGACAATAATGATTGTTTCTTTCGATATTCATGGGATTTTGTACCTTCACTATGTCCCTGAAGATCAAATTATTAGTCAACAATGCTACCTTCTCGTTCTTATTGAACTTCGTGAAAGAATAAGAAAAAAATGGCCCGAATTGTGGAAAGACAAAAGTCATTTCACAATGTATGTCAAGAAGTTTCTATCCAGTGTTAGATCATCTTCCTTATTCACTGGATCTTGCGTCATACGACTTCAATCTGTTTCTTAAGGTGAAATCTGTATTAAAAGGAACAAGATTTGAGTCCAATGAAGCTATGAATGAAAAAAACAGCATGTGTCCTGAAGGAGCTACCAGAAGACATCCAGCAATGTTTCGAACAATGGAAGATTCGCATGGAGCGTTGCAGGGATAAAGGAGGGGTGTGTATTGAAGATGATAATAAGTAAATATGTAGAAGTCAAAATAAAATGTTTTGCAGCATCTGTCTCGTTATTAAATAGTCATACCTTGTTATATTCGCTTTCTTTGTATGATAAATGTTTCAATGTATTCAATAATTAACAATACTTTTAACAAATGAATTTCAATGAAATTTTTGAATCATAAATTATACTTAAGTACATCCATAAAAACTAGATATGTTAATTTTATAAGTAATCTATAGTTCAATAAATACTTCAGCACATGCAGCTAATTCCTTTAAAAATTTTATTTTGTATATAGATATATTATACATCTATATGAGATATGATATTGAACAGAGTAAAGGTCTATGGAAAGTAAGGGTTTTTTGTCTGAATTTTATTTAAATAATTAGGAAAAAAATATTAGGTTTATTTATTGAATTATTATTATTATTAGAGATAATTAGGTTCTCTATATGTCCATAAATAATAAAATAATTTTTATTTGCATAGTTTTGTTCATAGAAATGTAGATGGAGATTGACTAAACTATTACAGTCTGGTCTCCTTTGTAGTACTCCTTTGATTTTTTTTACAGTTTTCACCATGAAATTTATAAATTCAATTTCATTTAGGAGCTGTCTAACTAAGGAATTAAATTTTTAACATAATTTTTTTTATATTAAATTATTTTACATTAGAATTATTAAAAGTATTGTACTGTATTACAGACTATTAATAAAGACGACTTGTTTTCTGGACGTTACATTTATTTCGACACATCTTTTCAAACATAAATTATATACACAATTTGTATAAGAACGATTTTTCAACGTTCGTTTTTACATCGAACAAAACTCCCTTCTTTGTGTTCGTTGCCGGTAAATTTTCTAAAAACAAAAACATAATGTGATGTTGCTAATAGAGCATATTTTTATTTCTTTCAAACACTTTAAATAATATAACTTATTATAGAATATTGCTAAAAAAAATTCAATCACTTTAAGTTTAAATCATTTTCTTTTAAATATTGAATATATCACAGTATATTTATAAGGCCTTCAAAATCAATGGAATTGAAAAGATATTCAAAATCATAATTATTAAATGAGTAAATATGTTTATTTTGAATTGTTAATTTATTTTTTATATCAGTACTACTTTTTGTAAAAATTGTTTTAAGTTCGTTGAGACAGTTTCTTATAAAACAGATTGTAGCAATTTTTCAGCTTTTATAATCTATGTCTCATACGAGGGTGGATTGATAAGTTTCCGGCCTGACCAAGAAAAACAACGTTTTTAAGAATTTTTTTTTATTTCTCAACATAATCTCCTCCAAGGCTGATACATTTCTCATAGCGGTGTTCTAGTCTAGTAATGCCATCTCTATAGACTGATTCGTCAAGCTCCTCAAAATACCCATTTACAGCTTCGATTACTTCTTCATTGTCCGCAAATCTCTTACCGCCAAGCCATTTTTTGAGGTTAGGAAACAGATAATAGTCACTTGGGGCTAGGTCTGGAGAGTAGGGAGGGTGCGGCATCAATTCAAACTTCAGATCGTTGATTTTAGCCATCGCAACGATTGACGTGTGCGCTGGTGCGTTATCGTGATGAAACAAGATTTTTTTCTTCGCCAGATGAGGTCGTTTAATTTTCACTTCGTGGCTCAAATGTTGCAATAAGTCTGCGTAGTATTGACCAGTGATAGTTTTACCCTTTTTAAGGTAATCAATGTATATAATACCTCTTGCATCCCAAAAAACAGTAGCCATAACCTTGTTCGCCGAAAAAATTGTTTTTGCCTTCTTTGGAGTTGGTTCCCCTGGTCCAATCCACTGTTTAGACTGTTCTTTGGTTTCAGGAGTGTAGTGGTGGACCCAAGTTTCATCAACGGTTACGAATCGACGCAAAAATTCGCTTGGATTACGCTTATACAACGCCAAATTGGCGGTAGAAATGTTCTTTCGAATCAATTTTTGGTCGACTGTTAGCAAACGCGGCACCCATCTTGCACAGAGCTTTTCCATATACAAATGTTGGTGCAAAATATTTTGTACACGTTCATATGACATCTTACAGGTCTCAGCTATCTCACGCACTTTTAATCTGCGGTCTTTCAGCACTATTTGATGGATTTTTTCGATCATATCTGGAGTTGTGACCTCAATGGGGCGTCCTGAGCGAGGCTCATCAGAGGTGTTCACACGACCCTTTTTAAACTCGGAAACCCACTGCTTAACGGTTGAATATGATGGGGAGGATGTCCCCAGTGTTGAGTCCATCTCTTCTTTAATTTCCTTCGGCGTTAACCCCTTCAAATGAAAGTATTTGATGACAGCACGAATTTCCAGCTTTTCCATTTTTACGAAAAACACAGAGGCGTCTTGTTCAGCGTGCTCTCAAACCTAAACTAACATGGCGATCGGACTGAAACTATAGCTACAAGCTATCTAAGGATGGTACTATAGAACGCCACCTCAAGGTAGGCCTCGTGGCGCCATCTCTTGGTCAGGCCGGAAACTTATCAATCCACCCTCGTATGTATTTGTAACTGTAGTAAACTTAATTGAATATTTATGAAATTTAAGTATTAAAAATATATAAAAGGGTTTATATAATTAATTTATTAGGAAACAGCTTTCCTATACAATACTGTTAGTCTGTTATTAAATTAACTATCAATAATTTTATTTTCAAAAAGACTTATTTTCTTCAAAATATTTATTATTTTATTTTAGTAATATTTGCAAATAATTTCATAATTACCAGGAACTTTTTGTGTGTGTATGTATCCTATTATAAAATCTTATTTTAATACTATGTGTGTGTGATTGATTTTTTACATCATTAATTTTAGTACTATGAACAGCATAGTAAGTAATGTTTATAATCTATTTATTAATTCATATTGTATTTAAATTCACACATTTAAAGCCTTTAAAGATAACCCATGCTTTAAAGATGTAGAAGTAATTAAGTTATCAATGTCATTACTAATCTGTTTCTTAACTTCTATAGCATTATTTGAAACCACGAGTTTGTAAGTCCTGTGTACTGTTATTTATAATATTTCTTAAAACTTTGTCTTCAAATCTCCAGTAATTACAGGTTGGTGATGATCACAATAATGTAATTTTTGTAATGTAATTGCATTTACTGCTTAATGTATTCGGGGCAAATCTTTATTATCATTATAATTAAAAATTAATTCTTGCCATTTTTATTGAACCTTGAATATTTTTCATGTTAATAATTTAACTGGAAAAAGAATCATATGCTTCATAAAAATATAATTGAAATTAATGTTATTAAAATAATTATTTATAAAAATTATTCACAAAATTAAATTGTAAGATTTACGAAGAATACAACTATTTTTTTTTTTATCAAAGGTAATCTTTTTTACTTGAAACCTCCCTACTAGTACTGTCATTTAATGATAAATTATTTAATTATTATTTATTGCATAACAAGATTCCTTATAATAATATTAATATCCTTATTACCATGCCTACGTATTTGATATCCAAATAATCATAATAAAAAAATTCAACAAATTAAAACTAATTTATTTTTAAAAATCATTCACAAATTAAATGAAAATGTATTTTTTTCATCAAAGGTTATCTTTCCTACATGAAACCTCCATAATAATATTGTCAGTTATAAATTATACAAATATTATTTATTTCATAACGGGATGATTATGCAGTAATATTAATATTATTAATACCCCGTCTACGTATTTAATATCTAAACAATCATACTAATTCAGCAAATTAAAAATAATTTATTCACAAAAATTATTCACAAGATTAAATGTAAATATTTTTTTTTCATCAAAGGTTATCTTTCTTACATGAAACCTCCATAATAATACTGTCATTTAGATTTATAACTATTATTTATTGTATGATAGGATGAGTTAATATTATTATTACCCCGTCTTCGCATTTAATATCCAAAGAATCATTATAATTCACTGTATTAAAATTAATTACCATCGCACGTGGTTATGATAATAATTAATCTAATGATCGTTAGTTAATGCTCTTGTCGCCTTTTGAAATAATTTTATGGTTCGGCTCGATAAACCTTATTTAGTGTTGCTGATGTGGAATATTTGGATATTGTCTCTGAATATTTCAGGAATTTTCTATGATCATTCTATTATTGTTTCTTACAATGCACTATTTTTAACATACATTAAAAATTAATATCATTTTAAATCGCATTTTATGAATTAAGTTTTGATAGACTGTTCATTTTTAAAACCATAAACTTGGTTTCATCTCGTATTTAAATTTCCTTTTTGAATCGCTTAACTTTTATGTGATTACCACTGAATTCCATTTAAGCAACCTAAGATTTTAATGATAAAATAATAAATTTTCAAGATTCAAGAAACAAACTTAGTGTATCAATAAGTTATTCGAAATTAGGTCGAGAACAAATTATTTAAATCGGACAGATTGTTTCATATAAATACAGGAAGACAATCAAATTAACTTTTCTTTGGTTTAACCAATATTTAAAACATGTATCTAAATTATTTACATTAAATGTATCATTTCATTAAAGAAAAGTTTAAAATTTCTTACAATTATTTTAATTGTCTGATAGTATCAAACCATGTACAATTCGCATCACGTATTGTTTTTCAATTTTTTTCAAAATTAATATTTATTAATTGTAAGGTTTGAAGTCTTAAATTTTTTGAAAGAATAGTTCCAAATGCTATGCAAAGTTCATCTTTATATAACATTATTTGGATACTTGCAGAATTTCAAAATAATAAAAATCTTATTTTCATGATTTCTTTTTAGTTATTTGGATCAAGGAATGCAATATATTTATTTACATAATAAGTTCAGAACGTTTTGTTATCACTTTACCTGTGTTCCTTATATAGAAATTTGTCATCATAAAAACAGATCTGAAACAGAACCAACCAAATGAAACGTAATTTGGTAAATAAAACGAAGTTAAGAAATGTAGTGAATTGAATTAGAGATACTGATATATAAGCTTTGGTGTTGGGTGGTTTTTCCCCGCTGCATCGGGGGATGTTTTTCTACCCCGTGGTGGGGGAGGAGGTTGTTGACCTCGGTTGCCGTCGGCTATTTCGAACCCTGGATCAGTTGGTCCGAAAAAAAGGTGTCCGGTCGCTAATTTTTGCTGCGACTTTTCCAACCAGACAAAAAGAGACACTTCCTTGAGTTAGTTACTAAGACGTTATAATTTCTGGCATTGTTGTGAAGAGAACCTCTGTATACTCCCCCTCCAGTATCATCGTCATAACACGAAAAGAAACGTTGATAAGGTAGAGAAGGTCAGTTTTCTTGCCATTTCTGCAATTGATAACATCCTCTCGCTGCTGTATTGAGTTTTGTTAGCAACAGTTTCTACTTGACGTCACCGGCTGTCTCTAGCTTAGTGGTGGATCTCGTCGAAACGTGCGCCGTAGCTGGGTTAAAACTAGTTGAGATTTATGTGCTGTTTTCTTAGTTAGACATACAGAGTCAAGTATTTTGCTTCGGCGGTATATGCAACCAAGAGTTCTAAGGCTGTGCTACCATTTAGTGCTCAAACCCTGGGTCACCACTTCAGCGTTGGGTGTTTTTCGACCCGTTGAGAATGAGAGAGTAGTCCTTGGAGTGTCAGCGGTATATCAAACCAGAACGGCGTATCAAAGTGGGCTCGAAGAAAGAAATTGACTGGTCGCTTTTTGTTGCGCTTTTAACTAACAGACTAAAAGAGACTTCTCACGCGGGCTAGTTATTAAAGCGTTTTAACTTTAAGAGTTGTTGTTCAAAAGAGCAGCTGAAAGCTAAATAAATTGAAAGGAAAGAGAGAGGAGATGAAGGACAACGACAAAAGCTACATAGATATTTGTAAATTCGATTGAACCACGATAATTAATCGTTTTATGTTGGATGTGAATCCACATTATTATCTAGTAATACTTGAAAATGAATGAGTGATTTGGTTACGTAAAGCTTTAGAATTAGAATACAAAATAAGATCAACTGAGTTAAGGGGGATTCGAAACAAAGCGATCTTACTAATTTTATATTGCTAGATAATAAACTACTTTAATAAACTCTTATAAACCTTCAATTGGAGTTTTGAATTTATTTATTTAATTAAACTTTAAAATGGATGTAGAGTTATAAATAATGAAGGAAATAAATCAAGAGTTTACTTCAATTTATAAACAAAATAATAATAAATACTAAATTTTATTTTAATGTTTTACAGAATTTTTTTTTCATCTCATAAATCGAATAGTTAAGAAACTGGTAAATGATAAAAAAAAAAGTAATTAATTTAAATCATTTTTTTCTTAAATATATTTTAGTTGTATCTTTTACATACTTAGTTTAGATGGGGTTTTTTTTCTAATTCTTTCTTCTTTAACTAATCCTCATTCGTTCAAACAACTATTCATTTAAAATTATTTTAAGTCAATCAAAATCATTGAAATAAATTAAATTGCAAAGAATTCCCGTCTGCTTAATTTGAGTAAGAGACGCCACAATTTTATTTTATTCTGCAGGAAGATGTAAAATTGTGTCAAGGTTTTTTAGTACAAAATTTGTTCCTTTTTCCACTTTTAAATCTGTCAAAAGATTCAGCATTTAACCATGACTTACTGTTACTGCTGAGGTTAAATTTTTGTTAGCCTCTTCATATGTAAATCAAGGAAGCCTGATTTAATTTAATATCAGCGATTTTATTTTGAAATATTTCTAAATTGCATCACGCCTTCACATCCTGTGAATATATCTGCATCAATTATATAAACTAACATTTCTCGGATATAAAATTTGAGAGTTTAATTTTTTTTATAAAAAGTAAACATGATGTCCGATGTTTTTTTTATTCGAATGAAACGCGATTGGGTTTACTGTTAAAATATATATATTAAAAAGAAAATATTTTGAATTGCTTTATACATAATGTAAGTAAAGCATTTTAGTAAATGTTTATTACTTTAAATGAAGAAATATCATTTTCCAAAAAGGCTTTAGATTAAAAAAATATATATTATAGCCAGATGAAATTTTAGTCTCCTGAAAAAATGAGTGAATATTGGTACAAATAAAAAAAAAAGTCGCATAAGCATTTTAAAGAAATTCAATGTTTTTATTTAATTTAATGCATATGAGAAAACAGTTATCTTTGGATAAAATATAGTTTTTTCGTAATTGAAAAATTATTCTGTTCTAAGAAAATAGAAATACATTCTATTGTATATATACTCATATTACATAAATGCTCCAATTGTACTTTAAAAAAAAACTCATTTTCAAATTTATAACCACTTCAATAATTAAACTTTTTTTTAACGCGTATCACTTATCAATTTACTAAGGTTTTAGAAACAAAAATTTTAATCAAACTCTTCTTATCAATAATAAATATAAGTGTTAATTTTTTTAAAGAAAATCATGATTAAAATTATAAGATATTGGAATTATTTCTGTTTTACAGCTTTACAATTACTATAGAACGGAAGATTTTGTTTAATGTTATTTATATATATATATGTGTGTGTGTGTGTGTGTGTGTGTGTAAATTTTTTCAAACATAAAAATACTCATCAAATACATCGTTTCAGCTCCCTTGCTGTTGTTGTTTAATTGCACTTTTATTAAATAGGGTTTTTTTTAAGTAAATGAAAAATGGATAGATTTAATAGGCATCAGGTCCGCTGCATATGTCTTTAGTACCATCAGGCGTCGAACCCAAGGCTCAATGAAAGCAACGGCGCCCAGGAGTTCTCAACCATTACCACTAGGCTAAAGCGGCCACTTTTCCTCAGGGTAAATAAATTAAATTTTATTCAGTGTCATTTCACGCCGACAATTTGTTGAGTCTTGTAGAAGACTTTAAGTTCATTGAAAGTATGATTCCAAAAAAGAAATAAAAAAATTAACGAACATTTAATTTTCTTAAAATATGACATACATGTAAACACAAGAATTAAAATTACCAGTTTAATATTAATTAAAAAAAATTAACTTTAATCTATAAATCTAAAGACCGTTTATGCGCGTAATGAATGTAAATCTACAGTTCTAAATACAGAAAAATATCCTTTCTAAGAATATTCTGAGCAATATTTTTAGAAAGGATATTTTTCCAACCATTACAGCAATTGATATTCGAGGTGGGGTTATTAAATAACGAAACTGACGCAATAAAACATTTTATTTTGTTGCCATGCATATTTACTTATTATCACCATCAATATAAATCACTTCTTTATCCCTATAACCCTCAACGAGAATCTTCCATAGTTCGAAACAGTGCTGGAAGTCTTCTATCAGATCCTTCACGAAGCGCGCCGGTTTCTCTTTCACAGCTTTGTCTACTCAAAATTTGATTCTTTTAATGCAGATTTCACCTTAGGAAACAGATAGAAGTAGCATGGTGCAAGATCCGGCGAATAAGATGTAAGGTCTAACACTGGGATTCTGTACTTGGCTGGAAACTTCTTGACTGATAATGTGGAATTAGCCGGCGCATTGTCTTGGTGGAAAAATTTGCCGTACGGATTCTTTGTCAATTCCTATAGTCACAGCAGTCGCATGAATACTTACCGACAGTCAGCTCGAACCAGATTACAGATTTTTTTCAATATTGTCATCCGGTTTTGACGTGTAAGGATGACCCGGACGTGAATAATCTTCAACATCTTCTCGGCCATCTTGAAAATGCCTCAAAATCGCCACATGTCAACAAAGTAGATTTTTTTTTCATTTTATCAACAAATGATTTAAAGCAGATTTTTTTTTATTTTATTTTTTCAATACCACTCAAAATCTTCATGCACTGGGTAAACATTCATTGCCATATACACTTCTTTCATTAAATTAAAAGTTTCCGTAGCAGTTTTTCCAAGTTTCATATTAAGTTTCACAACAATTCGTTGCTCACTTATCATTTTTCTGGAGAAACAAAAAACAACTATAATGCGAACGAAGGCTGTGGCAATACGGATTTGTTTTCTGAAGCGAGAGGCACTGCATTCGAAGGAGAAAGCTTCACGCTAAATAGCAGTCGATTGCTTTCGTTTGGCGTAGACGTACTTCTTCTGTAATAGCGTCAGTCTCGTTATTTAATAGCCACATCTCGTATATCCTCTCTCTATTGTGTTGAGTATCGCTTAGATTTTTTTCTCCTTTGACAACAACAGTTATCTTTAATTGAGATTATTTGTTTATTTGACGCGTGCACCGTAGCTGTGTATCACTATCGGGATTTTATGTCTGAATTTCTTAGTTAGACACACAAAGGCAACTTTTTACATGTCAGGTGTAGAAGCAACCAATAATACTAGGCAATGCTGTCATCTAATGTTCAAGTCCTCTATCACCACTATGGTGACAAGGTATTTTCTGCCACATTTTTTGAGCTGGGTTTTTCTCCCGTGGTGAAAAGATTGAACTTGAATGCCATCGGTGATTTGAACTCCCAATCTTTGAGTACGAAGAGAACTTGACTAGTCTTGTTTTGCAGTATTCATTATAACTATACCAAAAGGGATTTCTCTTTGACTTACTTAATAAGGCATTTTAGTTTCTGTGGTTGTTGTCGAAGAATGCCGCTGTAAGAACATCGACATCTGAAGAGAGATAGTACGTGCTTTCAAACTGAACGATGAAATGGAGAAATACTATTTTTCTACTTTTTTTTATTAAAAAAATCTACAGTTTTGTTGGAGTTTGGTAAAATGTTGAATGATTCACCTTGAAATAAAATAAGAGGAAATCACTGTCTACCAGATATTTCGAAACAACAATTTACCCCCCTTCCTCTTCAATTTGCATAACGCCTAAGCAACACCGGGTGCCTCACTATCAAACGTAAATTATAATTTTAAATTTTGGGTATGTGTCAAATCTAGTTTAAATTCCTGAGCAATAAATCGTTGTCAATCGTATAAAGATGGATATTATTTCATAAAATTGTTAAACTTTTATCGTTAATTGCTCAGTTTGTGAGAAAAAGTGCTAGTAAAATGTTATAAATTCTTCAATTAAGTCCACCCCTAGACAAGCAATTGGAGGGGGGGGGAATCCCTTTTTCAGTTATTTACTCATTTAAAAAAAAATTTATATAATTTTCATATCCTTTTCCCCGTACCTGTATTCCGTTTACAATAATATTGAACGAAAGCTAACATCTAAAATTGGATGAGTAAATTGTGAAATTCTTTTTTATTTGTAAGGTGTCACACACATATTTTATAAAATTTTATTCTATTCTGTCAATTTTACTTCTTTCAATGAGTACTCATTTATACTCCTAATACTATAAAAATATGTAAGAACTACATTTTCTAATTTTAGTTTATTAATTTTCAACCTGAGCAGTCGAGTGATTAGATGAGTGAATAAATCACTGGAGAGCTAAAAAAAAATATTACAATTACGATACATATAATCGCGCTGACGTTCATAGTAAACAGTCTCGGCTTATATTCAAATTTAATGATAGATATAGTTTGCATTTTATAACTCTTAGTAGTTCTGTTCGCCTTAAGTTAAGATTTACTACTAGAATTCAGCTCAAGTTAAGTACTTTAAAATTATTGCTGATTAAAATAATGATTAAATTCTTAATCAAAATTATTGCGAGTCTCTCGACGGGGAACTCACTTTTCTAAATCCCATTGGGGACTCTAGAAAATAAATAACAAATCTCATTGATATATACAAAACATCTTAAGTTTCGATATCATATTTATGATAGAGCAAACAAAATGCATCACACATGATTGTATTTACTGAAAAGAACTTTGAGATTGTCTATTTCTATATAACTACTGTAGATATTATTTTACATGAATGTTCAAAACCCTTCTTAAAACTTAAAATTGATTCGTTTGCAAACGTTCTATTTTACTTGTACGCTAAAAGATAATTTTTTTTAAAAAAAAAAATGCTCTTAATCATGGAACGACACTCTTTCGCGTTATAAGAATGCTCAGTACATCATTACGAACAAAATGGGGTCAGAGCAAATAATTCCCAACTGCCAAATCCTACCTCGTCAGCGGAGTCTCCCGATTCACACGACCCCATCACCTGCTTGGTCAACCCCACAAAATGACCTGAAGGGAGATGGTGGCGAACTAGCAAACTGATATTATAATTACGGAAACCGAAATAGGCAGAGAGTCCTTCTGTTCTGCCGGATGTTACACGTCGGGATATAATCACCAAACGATCGTATGACAGAGGGTGGCCACGTCATTCGGACATTCCCTTTTACTCAGCCCCCCTCCCTTCCCCGGATGACGCCAATACAAACATTCGAAAGCTCCTGAAAAGGGAGTATTCGTCTGTGGGATGATACCCCCCCCCCTTCCTTCTCTCACATCATTTGTGATATATCCAGCCATGGTGCCAGACGAAGATTATTGATCCGGTCTTTTTCGAAGTTGTTTGCTCTTTTACGGCACGTGTAGAATCCTGCATCCCTCTGTCTCGGCATTTAATGTTTATGATTTAATTTCGTTCTTAAGATATATGATACATGCAGTAAATGCTTAGACTTTAAATGAATTTCACAACAATAGAATTCAGATTTGAAAAGAGAAAATATTACTTTTATTACACATGTGTTGGATTCTCGTATACAAGTTTATTTCGGTTACATTGTCTAAATTTAAAGTAATTTCTATTCAGTTAATTTCACAATTCTGTCATAGTTGGAAAACTGAGCAAAGAGGATTAAAAATGTTTTGTCAACTTTTGATAACTAAACAACCCATTTTTGCAGCTTAAATTTTGAAACAAATTAAAGAAATGTTATTTATTTTTACTAAAGTTATGATCTTTCGCGAAAATAGAATTGTCATGTTCTGTAAAAAGTAAAAATTAAGTAACTTAGATGATCAGTTTCATTTAAAAATAAAATCTTATAAATAACCTCGTAATTTTCTAAAAAATCAACCTTCACTAGAGTTAATAGTAGTAGAATTTGCTTATATTTATTTTTGAAAGAATGCAATTTTAAAAAAATATATATAGTGTTACTCATTTTATAAAACCAGAATTTATATTTAAACTGCAATGTGTGCCAATTAAATTTGACTAAGTTTATAAGTATTATGTTGAAACTATCGGCATATCCACTATTTGTATCAAATTTTGCATTTCAATATATAGTTATTTAGTTACCAAAAAGTTTAATAACTTCCATTTTGTTGCGTTTCATGATTAAATATAAGACGAAATAAATTTCTATAACAATTGTAAAAATTATACTTTCGGATAGAAATGGCAATGAAAAATACGAACTAATTCAATATGTTCAAGAAATAAAATCTTTCCAAAAAATTTTAGTTTTTTTTGTCATGTTAAAATTAATTTCTTTGGAAATATTTTCAAGAAAATCAAATTTTCGAATTATTAATTATTAACATCATCGTATTCAAAATAAATGAAGCTGCTGGAGGCTTCAACGAAAGGTCTTATGCAATTTTATTTACATAAGAGAGTTTCAAGTGAGATGGGAAAAAGTAGCAATCAAAATTACGTATGCGATATGTGTCAAGCCCAAATAAAGTAGCAATCAAAATTACGTATGCGATATGTGTCAAGCCCAAATACTACTTTAAAACTGAAATTAGAGTATAATAAAATTCTGGGCTCTTCCAGTTTTAATGTTTAATACTGTTTTTTTTTTTTTTTTTTGTGATCGAGAAATTATTCCGTTTTAGAACTTTAAATCCGTAAAAGAATACGGAAGCATATGGATTATGTATACACACGCACACACACACACACACATATGTATATATATATATATATATATATATGATGTTTTCTTCAAATTTTGGTTTTTTTAAAGTTTTTCATTTAATTCATTTTCTTTTGTAATTGTCTGTAGTATGTAATGTTTTCCATAGTGTGTATAGTTAAATATGAATATTTATTTTTATTATTATTTTTTTCCTTACAATGTTTTATCTGTTTATTTTTTTAGTTTGGAATACACACTTTTTTTCTCATCGGTTTAGTATTGATTTATTGCATTTTGTTTTAATTTTTAATTATTGAGGCTATTCCTATTTTGTATTTTATTTCAGTATTGGTGTTTAATTACGCATAAAAAATATCAAACTATTTATATGTACGTGTGTGTGCATTAAGATTATAATTATTTTTGCACTCTAAGAAATCATGCTGAATGATAAATATGAATTCTTTAAGAATAAATTTTCGAAATTATTGCCTTATTTCGAATAATTTCTTGTGACTATTCATTTTTAGGAAAATATTATTCTAATAATTATCAGCTTGACAAAGAAAAGGAGAAGCTTACGAATTTTAAAGAGTATTTATTTCCGGATTGATAATTTAATTACTTCCAATGTAATGATTTTTAAAATTATTGCTCTCAATAACAATCACAAGAGATAACGGTGAAGATAAATTATAATGACGAGGAGGGATTGATTCCAAATAACTGCATCAGCGATTTTTTAAACATTTTGAGAAACAGCAGAAGCATAATGTCTTAAGATCTTTTTCTACATTTTATTTAATTTGTAGAAAATTAATTAACTGAAGAATTTATAAAGGAAGAGCGGAGAAAATATTATATGTTTCCTGTACTCTTTATCAGATTTTTAAGGAATTTTGCATATTTTCGTCCTTTAAATGATGCAAGAGCAACTCAAATTTTAGAGACAATATAAATGAATAAATGAAATCAAAAAAAATCTACTTCAGAGTCATGTTTCAATGTCATATGCCTCAATTAGAGTTATTCAATTAAAATTATTAATTACAAGTTTCATTAATCCATTTTTATCATGTAAGCGTTTTAAAATTAAATTGCTGAAATCATTTTAAGAATTTTTAATATTGTTACCCATTTCCTATCAAATCTTTTTATTTTCTTAACTCTGTTTCCATGCGTAATTAAATTTACCGATCGAATGAATGAATTTTTTTTCATGTTCCAAAAATTGAAACTAAATTAATTTAAAAGGGAAATAAAACCAAAACTAAAATTATTAATATTTTAAGTGAATATAAAGTGTATTACAAGTTACCTAGTTTTATTTTTATTATTAATTTTTTTTTTTTTTTTTTTTTTTTAGTTTTCTGACATTTTTCTAAATTGTTATGCTATGTTCTTGTTAAAATATTAACTCATTTGAGTATCTAAATAAAATTTCTAAGCTTTTTAAAAACTTTATAGCTTTCAAGCATTTGGCTCTAAGAACTGAATATTTGTACTTTGTCAAGATTTTAAAAGTATGTTGAGCGGTTCTCGGGGTTATGATTTTCTAAAGTAAAAATCATAATCATAGATAATCATAATAAACAAATGTACGCTTAAGTTTTATCTAAGATAATGTAACTAAACAAATGTAAAGAGTGGACTTCTTATTTATTTCATTGATAAAGGGTATAAAAGAAGTTTGAAGAAACTCAGATTACTGTTTATTTTATAAGCAAAAAAAAAAAAAAGCAAGAGTAATTTGTGAATCACCTCTTAAAAGCACACTTTAAAAGCTATTTAATACGATTATTTCAGTATTCTAAAAGAAAAATAAAATAGGTTTCATTGTTTACTATATTAAAATCCTCCAACTCAAAATAGAAGGGTTGAAAATACTACTCACACCATGTAATGTCATTTGAATAGTATAACGAGGAGACGAAGGGAAAAAAAAACACAGGATTGAATAACTTTAACAAGTTAGATCATTTTGAAGTTTTTATAAATTGATGTCCCCCTCATAATACGGAATATTTTTCAAAAGGAACATATTTAAAAAACTTCAAATGATTTTACTTAAAAATAAGAATCAAGCACCAGAAATATTTCTATTGTATAAATTAAACTTAATTAATACTGAAGAACAATGGATTAAAAATTATGCTTCCACACAAGCATGCACCCAGAGAAAAATCAAAAAGGATATTTATGTATAGAGTAGTAAAAAATAGAGTATATATGTCAACAAGAGATTCTTAACCAGGAGTCAGATTTAAGAAGTCCATAAATGCACACAAACAGAAGAAATAAATTTATACCTTTATTTTTACTTATAACTAAATAAATATTATATTTCCTCTTAAATAAGTGTTTATCATGAATTACAATAGTACGATGATCGTTCAATAAGTCCTTAAAAATAGATAGATAAACAAATTATTTTAGACTTTTTTTAAATTTTATTTTTCAACATAATTTCTTTTTAGCTCAAACACTACGCACAACCAGTAAAAAAAGGCTCATAATAATCTCCAGTTATTATTTTTCTTTTTTAAAAATAATCGGTGTATTCCATATTATCGCAAAAAATCATGGCTAACAACTTGATGACCGATTTCACAGTCTTTGCTTCCTTCGGAACCCGTTCGCTTCTGTTTTGGCTGTTCCTTTATCCTTGAAGTGTTGCAGTGTATCCACATTTCATTCACAGTTATCTATAGAATCATAAACGTGTCAGGATTGCGACAAAAATGCGCCAAGATAGCCTCAGAGTCGGTCAAACATTTGCGTTTAATTTCCACTGAGTACAAGCATGGCACCAATCTTGCCGATATTTTTTTTCACACCTAATCATTGCGTGCAAAATTGAAAACTCTAAATCTTGCGATACGTAAGGGGACTAAACTATTTCATGCACTTTGATTCGTCGAGCACTCAAAACCATACCGTGGATTTTGTCATTCATTTCGGGAGTAGTCACTTCCATTCCCCGAACGACATTCATCTTTTGTGGATGTACGACCACGTTTACGCAATTGCAAACAGCTGCAAACACAACAGCAGATGGGTCATGAACTTCATCCCTCTCAGCTTTGAATTCTTTTGGTGTTATACCTTTTAAATATATTTAATCAACACTGAAAAAAATCTTTTCCCCATTTTTCTAAATAAACACTTTTCTTGTTTCAATAGACAATACAAGTGAAACCACGTGTTGGAAATAACTAAGACTTAGACTGCTGTCTAGTGAGTTATGATGCTTACTAAATGCAAACCATTTTCGATCTTACGAGCGCCATCTCTTGGATTTTCTCAGGACTTATCTAACGACCCTTTATTTAATTGCATCTGTCAACAAAAATACCTACATAGCAGTATCAGACTCTTTTAAAAAGTTACAATAATCTTCATATCGATATGCTTTAAAGAAATAAACTTCCTCTTCATATTTCTAACATGTTAAATATTTTTTATAAACATTACCTAATGAACTTAGTCATGGTTTCAACAGATGGACAGTTTTTCTCTGATTCGAAATTTGCTCTACAGCAATTAAAAATGATGCAACTAATATCATTCACGCTGTATGTGATACATGTAAGCAACTTTGCAATACAGGGAAATCCTGTGACCTTCAATGGATACCAGCACAAAACAACATGAACGGCAATTCATGTGCAAACTTGCTCGCCAAAAAAGAGCGAAATATGAACCAGAGTTTTCCTACCATCAATATTTTTTTACAATTGTAGCCAATAATTTCATAATTAATATTTTAAAATGTATTCTGAGTTAACATTTTTTTTTTGTTTCATAGAATTTTAATTTATTAGAAACACGATACTTAATAGTCTGACTACCCACACATATTCCATCACAGTGTTGAAAAAAATCACTTTTCTGTTCATATCAGGGATGCTGTAGTACCTCAAAGTCACTTATTTGCAGCCAGAAGATTGAGAACCCGATTAAATTTAACTTGTATCGGAAAAAATTAAACTAAGAGCTCGAGTCCTGATTTCACCCCAAACCTTTGATTGAAACAATGAGAATTGCTGCTAGTTAAATCTGATTGGATAGACCATAGGTTCATAACCTGTTACAGCTAACCAAGCCTTCTCGAGAAAAAAATTACTTACTATTCCCTTTTCTGAAAACACACACATACACTCAACTCCCGTTTTTGAAATCAGTAATATGGTTGCGGGTTTTCAAATCTTTAATTACTTATTTAAAAATGCTACCGAATGTCAGAAAAAGAAAGTAACAACGCAGAAACATTCTATATTTTTTCGCTCTTTAGAATGCATTTCATTTCGACCGATTAAAAGCAAAAGCTTAGAAGAAACGTAGGAAACACCGTAAGATTAATAATGGGGTCGGGAATTCATGGTGACGTATCGACGGGAGTCTTAATCTTGTCTCGATCTGTCGAAACTTTTAAATGTAAGCTTTGTTGATGGAGCCGAAACATAAGCATACACGTTGGGGTGTTCCGTGTGATTCTTTGCCCTTACTTCGAAGCGTTCAAGTACTAGTCAAAAACTTAATAAGAACAACGCTATAATATACTGATATTTACTTCAAATGAACACTGATCTTATTTTAGAACATTTAGAGCTATTTGATTAAACGTGTTGAATCATTTTTAGTATTAATCAAGGGTTTCAGCTCTTTCTAGAGAGTATTCCCCAAAAAGGGTAGAAGTTTGTTCTCGATGCTCCCTAAATTCGACTTTGAACAGAAATGCTTCTTTAGATCTCTTCAGCAATAACCGGTGAGAAGTTCAACTAGCAATTTAATTACAGCTAAATGCGTCAAGCTCAATTTTAGGACCAACGTTGTTCAATACCTTTGTGAACGACATACCAGTGGTCTCCAACTCTATTCTCTATATGTGTGCTAACAACACTGCGATACTAGCGAAAAGCACAGATCACAACATTGTCGCACACGTTTTAAACAGACACCTGATGGAGATGGAAGACTGATACTCAGAATGGAAAATAGCCCTGAATATTTCTAAAGCTGAGACTGTCCTCTTTTCCTGAAACAAACGCATACTTTATACTAATATTTACTTACAAGCTCCAATTTTCTAACGTAATTTTAGATAAAACTCTCCCTTTCCTACAGCACATTGCAAAGATAGGAAATGGTTATAGAATCCTAACGAGTGAAGATTACCCCTTAGTCAGTAGAAAGTCTACATTGAGTAGACATAACAAAATGATTATTAAGAGTCTGATGCTCAGACCACTTCGGATCATCCAAACCATTCTGTGGTCATGTATCTCAAATTCATATCAACTTGATTGAAAACGCACAAAATGGTAGCCTTAGGATGATTTCCAATGCTGATTGGTGTATCAGAAATGAAGAATTAAGATTCACAATTAAAGCTCTCAACTAACAAGAATTTCATTCCAAAACAAGTTCGGTAAAACTAATAACAGCCAAAATATCCCAATACGAAATACTACACAATATGTACCTAGAAATAATAACAAAACTTTCGCAGACCAAGAGAATTCTTATTATTCCCAATTTAAATTTTCTATCTACCTGTTTCGTTTGCGATATTATGCGTAACATCTGCAGGTAAAATTATTTGGCAGCTGCGGCTTGAAAGCAATCGATTCGCCGGCGCAATCTTCCGTAGCTTGCCGTTAACTTCAGTACTTTTCTTTAGACGAATAGGATTCCTAGTTCTCAGCCTTACGCTACTTCGGGAAAGCTTCTGACTCCTTCTTCTCCAGAAACGTTGATAGAAAACTTTCCGATCGACGAAAATAGTTCTTCGCTCTTAGCTTTGCGCTGGTTGAGGAAATCGTCTGCAAAAATTTCTCATAGCTGCAACTGCTTGCTTCCATTCCGGTGGTGGAAATCTCCTCTTCCATCTGCTTTAAGATCTTCATTAGTGCAACTTGAAAACAGAAAATTCTTTAACTTTAATTCAGCCTTCTAATTCTTATGCAATTTTCTTAATTCTAAATGTATTTTTAATTATTTTTTCTTAAAAATTAATCCTTTTTATTTAATGTTAACAATTATAGGTAATTGCAGAAATTCGTTCTGATTCTCTCACTCACAAGATATGAGATTAAGCCCCGACAGGACTATGAGCTCTAATAACCTGTAGCACTTGCTACCGTGGGCAGTAGACCCCTACGGAAACCACAGAGTTATACATTATCACGTGACATGGTATGGAAATTCGGAAAGCGAATTGATATTCAAACAATCATTTCCTTCACTCGATTGCGTTCAATATTATATTTCGTTAAAAAAAAATACATCATGTACTTTTAAAATGTCGCTATTTAATTTATTTAATCTTGTCTTTGCATAATGCTATAAAACAGGATTCAGGCTCGGAATATTTTTTTCAAACCGAAAAATACCTTGGATTTAATATAATCCTGAGCGATTTCTTAGCATATGTTTCATTTTTATAATACTGTGAGTTAAATTATTATATTAATGTGTGTAACTAAAAATTAAAATATTCGATCGATATATTATTTTCAAATGAACGAGAGAAAGAATCAATAAAAATACATTCACCATTAAAAAACTAGATTAAAGAAACATGGAATTCATTTTATACATAAAAAAAACTAAATTGATTCAAACGATAATGAGAAGTCTTTAAACACGTTAAAAGACACACAGCAATATGTGTTTAAATTACTTAAACAATATACTGAAAATATAATATCATACTACTATTGGAGCATTTTTAATCTTTTTAAACTTACCAAGAGATATTTTAACATAACATTGCATCCATGTTTCAAATGGTTAAAAAGTTATTACATGCAGTTGTACAAAGTTAAGAGTTGCTATTTTTAGAGTTCTTTTCCCAATAGCTGTCTCTCAGTAAACTCTAAGAATATCTTCAGTGATATAGAGCTATCTGACTTCGAATTTTGATGATTTTCCATCCTGGGCTTAGCTTTCGTCTTAATATATGTATGTCCCAAGGAAAAGTTTTCCAATAAAGTTTTTCTTTTTTCCTCTAGAACACGATTCCAGCATATAGACTATCGACCATTATATGCCTTCAACGTAACATCGATGAGAAACAAACTTACACATGAAAAATGTGCATATGTTGTCCAGAAGCTACATTCGTTGTTAGTCAAAACTACGAGTAGTAAAAGCTTGAACAAAAGGTAACAAACTGCCTTATATAGTAATTCTTTCAAATTCATTTGGTAAAGCCTATGACTGTGGTTCCTAAGATAAACAGTTCAAATAGCCCCAAAAAAGCAGAAGTACAGAAAATAAAATGGAGTAAAATTATTTAATAATAATAATAAATTCGATACAAAAATACCTTAATTAGTAGCTAAATAACTATATTTTATCCATTTGTGTGAAAATTATGGGAATTATCCACATGTAAAAGAAAAAAGAATTTTGAAGAGTAACCAGAAAGCATTTTAAATTGCTGTATTTAAGAAATGACTGCTGATAAGAATCATAACGTGAAGAAATGACGTTATATATTTTACGGTTGCAACAAGTTTTTCAATAAAAATGCGATCTGCTGATATACTGTTTGGATTTTGAAATCTAAGCAATTTTTTATCAGATAAAAGACAACTTATTACAGACAGAAGTCATTATTCACTCTAGACCAAACAATTCATTCAAACGTCACATATGCAAATAAAAACCACAACCAGAAACAATCTCGTTGAGAAACACCGCTGTTTACATCGCCCCCACAAACCACGCTTACAAATACCCGTGTACTTAAAAACAATGAATGACGCAAAAGAGGTGGAAATACGGTGTAACCATAGCAACGATGTGAAGAGGCCATATTATTTTAAAAAGAGACTGTAAGGCGCAGAGACATAAAGAGCCTTTTTGTGATTCTTTCGAATATACAGAAAGGTGCCAACATAAACAAATCTTGCGTCAATAGGTGACGCAATTTTCCGGGATTGTAGGAGAATGATAGTTTTTAAATAGCTGAACATGCAGACAGGAATAAGTATACGTACGAAAAATTCTTATTTTTTTAGCGTCTGGGGTGGTGTTATTTCATAACCGATAGCCAAATCTAGTTGGATTATGAAATATTAAGTATTTTTTCATTACATATTTTTAATACAGTTGAAGATAATTAAATAAGTGCACAAATTATCTGAGAAAAAAACAAGTGTTAAACAAGTTTCAAAGTTCTCAGAATTCAATTTTTTTGAAAAAAAGAATTATTATACTTTGTTTAATATTAAAATGTTTAGATAACGCGCCATTTTTCTGTTTGAATTGTTTCATTTTTGGATAAATCCCTTTTAATATTTCAAAACAATAGATAATGAGTTCTTTTACAGTTTCTACAATTAATTAAAGACTTTTAATTATTTTTCAAGGTATCAATTTCAGAAATGATTACTTTAAGCAATCATGTACAATTTATGAAGATAATCTGGTAAACTTGTTGAATGAAAATATATTTGTATGTCCGAAAATCATTTGTCAAAGAATTGTTATTTCAATTTATTTTAATCTTTCGAGGAAAAAATTTTACGCGAAACTTTGAATCTAGAGCCCCTGTACAAATGTTACCAATACAACAAATCTACAATCCATATTAAAATTTCTCAAAAAAATATATTCTATTTATTATTAAATTTATGTTTTTATGATCAAATGACAGTTTTGTTGACAAAGCAAAATTTAAGGAATTAATAAAATAGATTTATGTTTCTGCTAATGAACGAGGAATAATTTATAAATATTCTGAGAGTATATGTTATGAATTTTTACTTTGTTTTAAAGAAAAACTCCTAAAATTAACAGAACTAGTTTTTTAACACTAAAATTTTTCAAAGTGCGAAAGTCAGAATTATACATCGAACCCACAGTAATTCAGAAAGAACGGTAAAAAGAAAAATCAAATAGAACTCCATGTAACTCAGATATAAACATAATAGATGATCCAAGATAAATTTCGGAACACATTTTAAATGATCAAATGACAGTATTAGTGTACTAAACTATAAAAAAAAATATCAAGAAAATAAAGACTCGTTGCTTATGGCTGACTGAAAAGATAATTAGGAATAATCTTTTACTTATAGCTTTACCTCGGATGCTGTAACATCAAAATAAGAATAAGAATGAAATTAATTCCATTGTTGCAAAGGTTCTTTTATGTAGCCTTAAAGTCTTAAAATTTAACTTCAAAAGATGCAAAATTTTAACGGATAATTTCTTGTATTTTAATTAAAGTTTGGTTTTTAAATGCTACGTACCATTTTAGTTTCGAATTATACGCATTAAAAAAGATAAAATTATATTTAAATAAATTTAAACTAAGAAATAGGAAAAATAATTAAATAATAATAAAAAAAAACGTTTAAAAATGTTGTTGTTTCTTGATGTTTTCATTTTAAGTTTCATGGTTAAAACCTTTGACACGCCTGTTATGATCATTCTTTCATTAAAGTGCAATCACAAACTGGATAAATTGCTTTACCTGATTTGGTCGTTGTTTTTAAGCGCTGGTTATGATATAAATCCTTTTTTATAAACTATTGTATGTTTAAAGATAGCTTCTCCAAAAATTACATTTATTTTTCAATAAAAATCCCTATAATATTTACATATTAATATTCGATTTATGCCACATACACACACAAGGGATTTGTCTTAACAGATCTTTCTTCTTTTGATGTAAAAAATTATATATAATCACTAATAACGTGGCTAATATTATTATATTACACTTGAATTTAAATTAAATCGAAGACGTATTAATTATTTTTAGCATATATAAATTTATAATAGTTAGTAAATAAAAATAGCTTCAAAAGTTTTGTTACATAATGTGCCAGAATTAAGAACAAAATTTGTAAGTTTGCTCTAACTCCTCTGAATGCTTGGTTAAATCTGTGGCATAACTATTACCTGGTTTAATAAAATATCATCTCAGTAATAAAAAGTTTTCCATAATGTCAGTCACCTGTCTTTAAACAGCTGCTATTCAATCATTCGAGATGAGAAATGTCAATCCTTCAGTTTTTTCCCTTCAATGTTCAGCTTTAAAAAGAGATCAAATAAAGTTAAGTGTATTTACAATATTTCTTTATTATTCAAGGTGTAATACACATAAGAAGAAAGAAACTTTTTATTATTTACGTTTCCATATATTATACTTCAAAAATTACTCAAAGTCAAGCGGGAAAATATTTTTACTGCAGTATCCAGCTTCACAGTTACATTTCTTAAACATACACGAGATTAATGAAATTCGCATCAAAAAGATCAAAAATCAAGTTGCCAAAGATTAGGTTTTAATGGACACACATGCAATTTTTTTTATTTAATTCAAAATGAATCATATATGTTTGCTTATGAATTATCTGCCAATTTTATTCAATGTAGCTTTTGTGTCATAATGATTATGATCCGTTTCCATTACACAAAAAAATTTTAATCTGCAAGAGAAATAATGGACGCATCAAAAATGAAAAAAATTGTATTTTACTATGACAAAGCATATGGTGCTGTGAAAATTTCAGCTGGAAAATTTACTACAGTAGGGGGTGGGGAATTGTTTTGGTTCGGGGATTCCTTTGTGGAAGTGGAGCCTAGCGCTGGCCACACCATTTTGAATAACAGCGTTCAATTAGCTAACTTTGCATTTCAGAAAAGGTATAAATGGTACCTAAAAAATCAATAAATATTAATTAAAATAATGATAGTTCTATTCAATTTATTTATTTTTCTAATTTCATATCATCTATATCTACAAGCACTTATAATTTTAGAATGAGTCGTGTATTTGTTTCATGAGATATATATACCTTATCATACTTTTCTACAATTTTTTTTTAATCAGGAAGAAGGTTATTTACGGAGATTTTCATCGCAGCCTGCAAGTTAATGTCTGTGAAAGAGCATTTTTATTTATGCTCGTTGATCTTCAAGCAAGAAAAATTTTGCTCCCAAATACGAGTATATACCCAAATACGAGTGTAGACCCAAATATAATGAACATTTTCCCAGAAAATTTCTTTATACATGAAATTTTTCTCAGAAAATGGTTTGTAAAAATCTATTGATGTCGTAACAATAAACATTTGTTTCACATTAGGATCTGTCAGCATTCCACTAAGTTCAAGCTGAAGTTCCTCTCGTGCTGTGTCATTATCAATAGTGATCGGATAAGAGAGAAAATTGAATTTAGGATCAATTTTAGTTAGTCCTAATCATTGTAGAAACACTTTCATGAACGAACTGTTTTCTTTACAAAGAAAATGATAAGAAATTTCATTCATCTGTTTTTTCGCAAATAGACTAAAATTTCTTTGACTTTATGCGCGGGGAGGAAATTTTGCTTCAAAGCGGATTTTTTTATCGTCTTGAAGGGCTACAAAAAAAAAAAAAAAAAAAAAAAAAACTCTTAGCAGGTCTTATGTGACATGCGGTCACTTTTATTATTATTTTATACACTGGGGCGATTAAGTGAGTGGAGGGGAGGCAACCGTTCTTCTACTTTTTCGAAAAAGAATTCATTTTTGCTGCCTAAAAGCTAGGAATTATAAATAAAACAGTGCATGAACTTTTTTTCTCACTACCTGATTATCTTTACTTTCTTTTCTTTAATTATTAAGTTTTTCTTAACGGAAGTATGTACAAAATGCAATATCATACGTTACTACAATGTTATGTTACATACGTTATGTTTCGTAAAAATCTCATTACATGTGTGTGTGTGTAATGATTCAACTTTAATTTGTAATAGTTTTAGAGTGAAAAAATAATTTTATTTCCTAATTTTTCCTATTCTCTAACTTAAAATCAAAGAGTTTATTCTTATTTTCTGATACAAATCTAAATTATCCTTTCATTTATGTGATCACGGATTCATAAAAATTTTCTAAGTTTGTAGTTTTCACGATTGAAGACCTGAAAGGATAATTCCTACCAAGGTTTTGGAGGCCATGTAAATCCCTCAGAATCCCTACACATATATCATGTGACCTATTACGTGTAAAAGGAAAATATCTCTTAATATAAGGAAAAGTAAGGAAAATTCGCTCTCTTTCGCTTCTGCCACGTAGGCCGACACTGCGCTGTTGATCTATTCAAAAATTAACGTAAATGGTCTCTCTCTCTCTGGTTCTTCTCTTTTCTTTCCCTCTCGCTTTATCTCTGAATATATCGTCGCTGTCCTGGCTTCTGTATTTTAATGCTACTCCCATTGTGATATTTAATGTATAATCCCTTCAACAATAAAGAAGATGCTCAACTCTGACAAAAGATTGATCAGCGACTACATAAGTCTAAATTGAAAGAAGTTTGTGAATCTTTATATATATATATATATATATATATATATATATATACATACACACATAACACATTTTTCAAAACAATTAAGGGATATTTTAAGTCTTATATTAAATAACAGTATAAGCGAAATTTTTTTTTTCGCAAAATGGAAGAAGAGAATCACAAATGTAAATTTTTCTCATTTTCAAACTTTGGAGTATGCAAATTTGGAGTCTGACGTCAAAAACGATGCTTTAGCGGCAGCGAATGAAATTTGCCTTTCAACTTAACGAAAGACAAAGCGGAAAAGAATGATCGACATTCAATAAGTGTGTTGTTTCGATGACTTCGATGTCTCAACGAAGACATTTAACCGATTTAGAAGCCTGGAGAGTTGTTGGACGGTTAGAGGGGGGCCAAACACAAGCCGAAGTAGCAGAAGCTACTGGAGTTGCACAAAGTATAATTTCCAGAATCTGGAACCGTCTCTTGGAGACTGGAAGTGCTGGCCGAAGACCAGGGTAAGGTCGAAGACGTGCAACAATGCCAAATGAAGATAGATATTCAACACTAACGGTACGGTGACACCGAAATATGAATGCCACTCTTCTTCAACAACACCTTCGTTTGACTATTGGCACCACAATTTCGACTCAAACTGTCCGAATACGGCTCCACGCTGTCGGACTGTATGCTCGCAATAGTATGTGTTACACAAAGAGCAAGGCACCGTCGCGCCCGAAGGGAGTGGGTAACAGAGCATGTGAACTGGAGGAGAAATGAATGTCGCTATGTTCTTTTACACGTCATCACGTTTCTTTGTGTTACTTCTTACGATCTGACAAATATGCTGGTTAAAATGCTATTGTGACCCTTGGCCAGGAGAAATTTTGATTTCATTTGAGCTTTAAGTTTAGATTCAAGATTTGACCTTACAGTCGGATCTCCTGGGAGCGCAAAACACACCTGCATTAGATGCCGCATCCTTGCAGATGTTCTTTCCCAATCGGGGGAGCTAGGAACCAGTAGCTTAAATAATAATTTTAGCTATCCAACTAACAGAAAACATTACGTCCCATAGATTTGAAGAGACGCGTGGCTAATTTCTTTCCGAACTAAAATTCCAAAGTGACAGGAACCAGAGAGTTTTTCTAAGCATTCACGAGAATGGACATTTCCACGGACATTGTTAGTATTTGTTAATAACTATTCTAATGTTCAACTAGCCTTAATACTAGAATTACGTACTCAGTCGATTTGAATCATTGAAAAATTTATAGCTATTAAAAATATTTTTGGCAATATAAAAATAAATTTTTTAGCAGCTTAAATATATTTTAGAAATAAAAAAAAAACATTTTTAAAACATTTGTCTTTAATAAAATATGCATACATATTAATTCCTTTGTTCCATTCATCTCTTTATTTCATATTCTCAAAAGTGGTACATTTATTTTTACGGTTATGAACCAATTTGATTCATAAGATGATTCCACCGTTAGTCGGTGATATATACGCGAAGAAAATTTGTATTAAAATTTTTTCAAGAACAACTTGTGACGGATCTATCTGTGACCTTGTCACTAACAGTCCTCTTGGGGAATTTTCAGTCCTCCAACAATTATTTGTATTAGAAAGCTTCCTCCGAAGAAGAGAACGTGGTCATGCAGATTGGTATTGATATAATATATAGTATGGGCTTTCGAGAGAAAGAGGAGAGGGGGGAGAGGAGAGATAGAATAGAATAGAGAGAGAGAGAGAGAGAGAGATTTGTAGATGAGCAATTAATAAATTGAGTGTTTTAGAGATGTCGATCCTTCCTTCCACCCAAAAACCCTTACAAAGTGAGCATGGAATCACAATGATCTGTAAAATCAAGATTCGTTTCATGCTCATTTGGATAGTCTTCGAACACACGAACTTTCTATAAGCCAATAGAGGTGAATAAATTTGAAGATCTTGTTTGTAACTATAATGAAGCCTACCTCCCTTCAACTATCCTTTTGGATAATTCCTAGACGTTGATTAATTCCAACCGCTCATTCAAATTTATTCAAAGTAGTGGTGATATACAAATTAAGATGTAATGAAATAATAGAAGGTGAATAGTAGAAATGGTAGTAGTTGTTGTAGTAATAAAGGAACTATAATAGGAAAACGAGGGGGAACCATAGAAATTGATTACGAGGGAAAATCTGCAGCCACCATCAAAAATTTGTGCATCCAAGATGCTGGAGAGGAGTTAATAGAATACAGATAAGTAATACTTGATACTATTTAGATACAATAAATATGTTTACAGAAAATGTATTACAAAATCGGATTTTATTTGTAAGATATGGAGTAATAAATAATAAATCTTTCACAAAAATTGAATCGGATTAATTTTTTGACAAAACACTTCAAGTTTGGTATAAGAGTCAAAATAATTCATATCTGTAAAATTAGGTATGGAATCAACAGCCGTAAATCGAATGTTAAAAATATATTTGTATAGCAATTGTAAGCCCTTATCTTTTATTGTAAATGTAATTATATTATCCATGGGTTAATTAAATAAGTAATTTTTTGCAAATTGAAATTTGGTATTCGTTTAATTTTGCGTAACGTGTTTATCTAGAGTAGTAGAAAATTAAAATTAACCACATTCGATGTTTTAATCTTTCTTAAGTATATATATATTGGGAGGACCGGAAAGCAATGTCATTTTTCTACATTAAATTCAAACAGATACATTTTTTCAAGTTTTTACTTTTAATGAACGATGTTAATCACCCTCGTTATCAACAATCTTTTACCATCTAATGAGCAAATTTTCAATGCCAGCTGAAGATGGTATAATGGACATCATCCGAACTTTCAAATATTTTGCAACTTAGAAATTGTTGTAGAGATCGGAATAAATGAAAATCCGACGGCGCAATATTGGGCGAGTATGATGGGTGAGGCCATATAGCCCATCCCATTTCATCAATTTTTTGCCAGGGTTCTTCTTGAGCAGAGCGGTCTTTCATTATCGTATTGCAGAATGACACCTTTTCTGTTGACGATCGTTGGACAATTTTCAATTAAAGATTGGTTTATTCGATCCAATTATTCACAGTAAAGGTCTGCATTCACAGTTTGTTCAAGTTTCAGCACTTGAAAATGAATGACCCCGTGAACACTCCACCAAGCACAGAAAAGTGCCTTAGCTATATTTCGTGGCGATTCATCCGGAGAGAACTACTCCCTTTTGTGTTTTGGATTATCATAGAGGCCCATTTTTCATTTCCAGTGATCAAGCAATCAAAAAACTCTTCTGTATTGTGCCACTGAAGCAATAAGTTGCTTGTGGTGGATCAGTTCGATTCGTTTTCTTCGGATATATTATGTGGTACCCAAACACCTACTCTGCTTACTTTACCAATCTGCTGCAAATGTTCTTGAATGGTTGACCAATGTTGGGAAAGAGTGCACGACTGCTCTTGATTGTCTGACACGGATTTGCTTCCACTTCCTACCCTTGACATGTCATTGTCTAAAGTTGTAGGGCTTCCAGATCAGCACGAGTCCGAAAGACCGAAATTACTGGATTTGAATTTAGAAAACTAACTTTGATATTTATGAATGTCTAATACATTTGTATAAACATCACAAATGTTTTTGGTAGCAACAATTTCATTACTATCCCTGTGAAATTCAAAAATGCATATAATATCGAAAATTAATTACCTTTTCTGGTATTTGGCTGGCCCTTTCACCAAAAATTGCAAAAAAAAAAAAAAATTAAGATTTAATTATTTACGAATAAACAAATCACTCTTTGGTACGTCTTAGAAGTACACAATGAGTTTATAATTGACTAACGAATATATATATATATATATTGTTAACTTAGTACTGAAAGCAAAATCCCCCCCCCCAAAAAAAAAATTATCAAAATCTAAAAACACTGAAACTGTCTGATCTAAGAATATAAATACTCAAAAATTATTTGTATACACATGACTATATTTTAACTGCAATAAGCTAAGTCGTATAATTTCAAATAATATCAATTGTTAGATTTTAAAGGAAACTTTTCAAATAAAATTTCAGTTCCTAGTAAAAATATAGTTGTTACAACTTAGGGAGACAGAATAATTGTTTCTGTAATTATATTAAAAACTGAAGCAGACACAATTATTCCCCGGATAGACACAATTTTTTTTTTCTGAAGGTGGGTTGACGAGGCTTTTCAGACAATTTTCGAGTACGTCAACTGTTATGTTAGGCCTATATACCTCCATAAGTCGGTAAGAAAAAATCGAACTTGGCATCCGGGCACGTCATGCATCTTGACTGAAAAAAAGCAAGATGATCGATCCATTATAAATCACTGACTGTTCAAAAAATAATTCCGTATGCTTTGGAAATTTAACTTCGGTAGCTGAGTTAAACTCCCCCACCCCCGCCCCCGCTTAATAACTATTATTTAGTGAAAAGATGAAAACGGAATTTCGAATCTTAAGATAAATTAAAAAATGAAAATAAATTATGCACTTATGATGAACCAAACAAATATAGAGATTCCTCAATCTTTTTTATTATTCAGCATTTCGCATATGTTTAGTATTCCATTTTATTGCTCAAATTTTACCGATATGTGTCATATTGTTTTAGTTAAGACTTCGACAATGAATAATATAAAAAAAGCTTCTATATAACTTCAAAAAAATATATAGATCATCATGAAAGAATAGGATCCGATTGGAGAATGTATAATGAAAGACTATAGAAAAATATAGTGAATATTGCAAAGCTTTTTATTAAAAAAGAGAATGGAAAGTTCTACACAAAATTCTCTTGATAAATTTATAAAGAAAGTATAACGGCTTCCCTTCATCGCTTTTAGCTGTATAGACATTGCAAGGTTTAATCAAATAGTCAATAAGATCACAAATCGAACTGAAGAGACATCAGAAAAATACAATAATAGTTTATTAACTATCTTTACAAATTATGCAAGACTACTCTCTTTCGAATCTTGTTTAGAATTAAACAATTTCTAACTAACCAGCTCCCTCGCATCGAGTAAGCCACTTTAAGAATTTGGAGGTTTCGATTCCGATGACCACTTATTCGAACCCTTAGTACATCTAACTACCTTCAATCACAAGCCTATTAACTACAGAAATTTACTCCAATTTCTACTTAACTAACATCTACCAACCTCTCGTTAACCTCTGTCCTCTTTTATTCCTCTTTCGATTCTATTTCGCTTGTTTATCATTATCATGAATTCATTTCATTGCACTTCTTATCATCATCTAATTTTGGAAAGGAGTTAGAATTTATGCAATTCAATTTCCAAAAAGTCCTGAAGGTTAGTGAAGAGAGAACTAGGAATAGTCAAATGTCATAAAAGCACCAGATATTTATTATTAAAATAAGATTTTAATACATTTTATTATTTAATAATTTCATTTAAAATATACTTTTTGGTTTTTTCGTTTATTTGTTTCCCATCGTACACATTACAAGAGTCAATTATGTGTAAAAGTTGAGAATCGCTTGTAATATTTTGAATTCAAGAGAATTTGGAAAGAAACATGTCGATAATTTCTTTTATTTTTAAAAATATTACATCTCAGAATTGCTTGTTTAGGAAATAATTTTTTAATAAAAATTAAGATTTGATAACTACAATTAAGAAAATAGCACAGTTTCATGGCTTGCACTACTCCTTTGATAATTCGAATCACGAATCGTTAATAATTAATTTTGCTCTGTTTCTAAATATTATTAGCTACTACATAATAATAAAGTATAATAGCATCGCATTCGTACTTTTAAATTACATATAGTAATATTTTGAATTCAAAAGAATTTAAAAAGAAACAAGTCGTATCTTTTTGAATTAAAAAAATTATATCTCAAAATCGCTTGTTTGGTAAACTATTTTTTCAGTAAAAATGAAAAATTAATAACTGTAATTAACAACATACTTTCAAGACTGTAAATATTCCTTTGATAATTCTAATCAAAAGTTGTTAATAATTAGGTTTGATCTATGTTTAATGTTAACTATTACAAAAATATATTTTTGTATCACATTCGTAAATTTAAATTATGGTTAGTAATATTTTGAATTCAAAAGAATTGGAAATGAAACAAATCAGGGATTTCTTATATTTTAAAAGAATTGCATTTCAGAATCGCTTATTCAGAATGCTAACCTTTCAGTAAAAAATGAAGACTTAATAACTACAATTACAATATATACTTTCAAGGATTTAATTATTATTTCATAATCTGAATCGCGATTTGTTGATGATTAATTTTGTTTCGTTTATATGGTTAGCTAATAAAAAAATGTATAATTGTATCACGGTTTTTACTAAATTTAAATCAATGCTATTAATGAATATTTTAAAAACGTAATTTTTCTACTATTCTTGATTTTAAACAATTTACTGAAAAATTGTGAAGTTAGGACAAAAAGAATTTGTGTGTACTATCTCCTTGAGAACAGAGGCGTTGAACAATCTTTGAATTGTTGTCTGAAGGTGGATCAAATATAAACAAAACATTTTAAGAGATCTTTTCTAAAATACTGTTTATAAAATTTATACGAATCAGTTATTTTTCTATAATTTCCCTTTTAAGATCTTTTTTTTTTTTTCGTTGTATTGGAAGTTTTTCAAAATCTCCTTTGATCTATACTCGATGAAAATCTTTCTTCTCCTTCTTTGAGAGGTTCGAACAAATAGTAGGTGGAAGATGTTGAATACAGATTATAGGGAGGATGCTCAAGCATTGTTCAGTAAAGTTCCTTCAATTTCTTTTATTTACTTTACCATCAGTTACGTAGGGTTTTGCTTAGTCCAGGAGAAAGAAAACATTGCGAGTCGCAATGGAACATTTTTTGTTGATTTAATCTTCTCCAAAAGTTCATAATAGTACACTGTGATAAATGTACGAGGATAATTCAGTAAGTCCTTCAACAAAGGTAGAGAAAAGAGTTATTTTAGATAAATTTCTTTTATTTTTCGACATAATTTCCTTTTAGCTCTATACACTTTTCTAAGCATTTCTCCAACTTTTTAAAGCCATCTGAAAAGTAAGATTTTGAGAAGTCTTCAAAATAGGCATCTATTTAAGCAATGACATCTTCATTGGACAGGAACCATTGTCCACCGAGCATTTTTTAGAAATAAAAAAAAATCACCAGTGGCCAAATCCAGTGAATACGGTGAATGTTGTAATAATTCGAACTTTAATTCCGTGATTTTGGGCATCGAAACTGCGCAAGTGTGCATCCGTATATTGTAATGATGGAAGAGGTAAAATTAAGACGTTTTTTTTATTGCTTTCCTCAATCGGTGCAGTAACGATACATAATACTCGCCAGTTATTGTTTTTCCTTTTTCTTAGTAATCGGTGCAGATGATTCCATATGAATCCCAAAATTCCCTAGGAATTTCGGGAAATCCTTTTGAATCTCAAAATTCCTTTTCACCGGCTTTGCTTTCTTTGTAGCTCGTTTGCTTTTTTTTTTAAAAAAAAAAAAAAAAAAAAACTCTGTTTTTATTGTTCCTTTGTCTCTCGAGTACAGTAATGTAATCACGCATCGTTCTCAGTTATGTATCGACGATGAAACTCGTCAGCATTGCGACGAAAAAGCGCTAAAATAGCTTCATGAGTCGATCACGAGATTGCGTTTTTTTTCACTGAGAGCAAACGCGCCTCTCATCATGTGGACATTTTTTTTTTCATACCCAATTTTCGTTAAAAAATTGAAACACTGCGCCTTTCTATACTCTATTTTGCGCACTTTGATTCGTCGATCACTCAAAACCATATCTAAAATTTTGTCAATCATTCCAGAATAGTCCCTTCCACTGGACGTCTCGAATGACGTTCCTCTTGTGTGGATATATGGCTACATTTTAACTCACATTTACCCATTTGTAAATAGTTGTAAATACAGGAGCAGATGTGTCATGAAATTCATACAACTCAGCTTTGGTCTATTTTGGTGTTAAGCCTATTAAATATAAGTATTTTATCCCCACTCGAATCTCATACCCCTCCCCCCCTTTCCCTCCCAAAAAAACAAGTTTCTTGTTTCAATCGAGAGTAAAAATAAAATCTTGAGGTGAAATAACTGAGACGTAGACAACTATCTAGTGTGTCATGATGCTTGCTAAAAGCAAACTAGTTTCGATGCTACATTCGCCATTTCTTGGCATTTCTGAGGACTTCTTGAACGACCCTCGTACGTCGATCAAGAAGTTAAATGACATATGAGTACATAATACCCAATGAATTCCAAAAATAGTGGCGAAACTTTTTCCATAGGATGACTGGAATTTTATTTTTAATAAAGCATTTTTTATTGTGCGCTATTCCATCGGGGACTTCTTTGTTTTAGACAGCTAGAGGCTAAATAAATGAACATGTGTTGAATGAAATGATGCTAAATAATTATTTAAACATTATATAGCATGGCTTCAACTGCAAAATGTATAAAATCATCTGTTGCTATAAAAAACTTTTCTAATATTCCGTGTAAAACCACAAAACCATAGTTACATATTATATTACCTATAACAAACAGTATACATTACATAAGTGACTAAATGAAAAATGCAACGAAACAATTTTAAACCAAATCTATTGGTCATGAAGTGGATATAACTATTGATCTTCTTTAATTATAATGTGTGCATACTCAGTTTGTTCAACCAAAAGATGATTTTCCGTAAGTTTGTTTTATTTTTCCTACTCTCCGGTTAATTTGGATTTTCAATATCCTGGACCGGTTCTGGTCCCAATTAATCAACTTAAAGAGGTTCTGTTGTACTTCTTAGGAGCTCTATTTTCTGAAAATAAATATCCGTATAACGAAATGTATAAACATTTCACTCCTGTAAAATTTATTGTAGGATACTTTATCAGCTTTCAAAGTGCATGAGATGAAGATATATATTTATGCTTTTAGATCAAGCGTTTTAGAGAAGAATAAAGCCACCAAAAAAAATTTTTTTAACAGTATTAGTGGAAGAAAATATAATTCCGAATATTACTGATAGAGACAACAAACTGATTGGAAAAACTATTTTATTTACTTAAGCTTTTATGAACTATAGTGAAATGTAACTGTCGACTGGGACAATGCAGAAATGCACATGAATAAAAAAAAATTTCATTTACAATTTTTTGCAACAGTAAACGTACTCTAAACATGATGCTTTTTTCTTAATAATTGAAATACTTTTTTTTTCATTTCTGAAATTCAGGAAACTAATTGAGTAAAAACACAATATCCTCTATATTTTTTTATTCTATTGGAGCATCTATTGATTTGGTTTGTGGAGAAACTGTTTATTGTTCGTTTGTTTTCCCTTCTTTTTATGGATTTTTTGAAAAATCAAGGTTTAAGAAATATGTTACCATTTTTTTCCATAACCTTATACGAATAAATAAGGTAATGAAAAATGTCGTAAAAAATATCCTACTCAAAACATCAAAATGTAACCTAGCATACTTATTCCACATGGACCATTGAAATAATGGACATTTTTATCTTGCATAATTAGTTTTATAAACTTTTTTTTTTAAGAAAAATATTTTTCATTTTTCTTTCAAAATGTTAATTTTGTTAACGATACTTAATGTTCTACGCTATCAGTAAGAAATATAATAAAGATTATCTTTTAAAAATAGATAAATAAGTAAGCTAAAAGGTAATAACAATATGCAAAGATTTTATAGCGAAACCCTGAAGTAATATTTATCATGAGACTTGGAAATACCTTTCTCATTCATGTTACTTATTTCAAACACCTGATCTGTTTTGTCGGATCATCCGTTAATGAGGGAAAGGTGTTTTTTAACGAATTTTTAAAATTAATGAATTTATTGTTTTGAAACTGTTGATTGCATTACAGTATCAGAAATTAATATTAAAATTAAGATATTTTGCGTGATATAAAGTATTAATGTTTAAATTTTTATTTTTTGTGCTATAACAAATCCTAATAAACTCTCAAACATTAAAAGTGTACGTATTTTGTAGAAATGTCTCGCTATTGTAGTGTACTCAACTATTCTTCAAATAAACCAGGGCAACCATATGTTTCTATTTTTCTTTTCCCAAAAGATGAACAGCAGATGCAAATATGTGAAATGAAATTAACGTGATAATTTAAAAATATAAACAATAGTGTAGTGTGCATAAAACATTTCTCTGAATCTTTCATCAGCAGAAAAGAAAAGAACATAGACAAGATTGGTACTGTTTTGCATAGAAATACCAAAAGTGTACTCAAAAGTTATCGAAAAATTCATATCGCATTTTTCTCGGCTGACCATTCTATTTGGATGAGGAAATTATCGCTTTGTTATGATTGAAGGAAGGGAAAAACTTAAAATAGTAGATGATCAATTGATCACTAATTTTATTAAAAGAAGGGAAAGTTGTAGTTTTAAGCCTTTAAAAGAAAACCTATCAACTCGAGAAAATCCTATTTCTGATTATCTATCTAAAACTATACTCTGAAACACGATTGAGAAAGTTATATCACATTTATTTTTATCAAATGGAAAATTCCCCGTCAATTTTAAAATCCCTGAAAATTAATATAGTTATATTTGATATTAATCGTGAAGTGAACTTACCATCTGTTGAAATTTTTTTTATAATAATCTCAAGTTAACATAATTTAGTGAATTGCTAAATATTCTCAATGCAGTATCTTTGAAGAAAACTGCACTATTAATTCTGTCCCTTCACTTAACACATAATATCTATTTAATCTCGAAAAGTATATTGAAATCGGTAACGAAGAAAATTCTGAAACGCCTAGTTTAATTTTAAAGCAAATGAAATTAATAAATTCGAATAAATATAGCCATAAGGACAGCATGAATCAAGTGGGTTTTTTTTTCCTTTTTAAATGCACATTAAACCTACGGCATGCTATTATTACGTAAGGGATAAAGATTATATCAGAATTAAATGTCAAACCGAGTCTTTCAACTCTAGTTGATGAAAGTTATCTACAAGAAATTTGCATCGAACTAACAAAGTATGAGAAACAGGTAATACCACAGATTGATGAAATTTTTATGAATTCATCCATCACATATAAGAATAATAAAATTATAAGCCTCATTGAAAAAAAAAAAGGAAGTAGTCACCACCATCCAATGTTTTTTCTACTTTTCTTCATTGAGCAAAAAAAAAAAGTATGATTTTCAATCCTGTAAAAAATATAAATATTGAGGACTTACATTCCATTATATGAATACAAGCTTAGAAATTCTGCTACGAATGGAAAAGGTTGCTTTTTCAGTTGTTTGCAACTGAACTGTAAGTGATAAACAGAAACTGCTTAACTAAATTGTGTAATGGTACCATAAAGTATGTTATACAAAATCCAGCTAATAGTGCAAAGGAATTATACTTCATTTTTAATCCTATATATATACTTTATCAAATCTAGATTCGGAATAACTGGTTGAATCAAAAAGATACTGAATCTTTTTTAGTGTATCCTGATCTTTCAGAATTTTCTCAAATGCGAAAAGTGTCTATTTCAACATTATTCAAAATTTATAACAAAGAAATGAACAACATTACTAAACTGACTCCTAAATTGTATTTAAAAGCTTTAAGAACCAACAAATATTGAAAAACAGAGTATTAAATTAGTTTTAAAAAATTTTGAAAAAAAGCACAATAGACTACCCTCAGTATATTACTAGATAATTCAGGCTACTCGGAAATGTTTATAGACACCGCAATATTCGTCAACCATATTTTACATTTCTGGTAAATATCGAATTGTAAGAATCCAAGTAAAGATCAAAATCTTAGATTAAAAAATAGTGTACCCCTCTCATCAATAGGTGATAGACAGATTCATATATTTCATTTTTTTCTTCCAAAATATGAAAAATTTTAAACAAACTAACAAACAAAAAAGAAACCGAGAAAGAAGTTTGAGCAAAGAAACCTTTTTTTTTTCCTTCGAGGCGTACGACGAATACCATCCCAGAGTTAATGAGGTACTCGTATCTTTTGACAGAAGAGAATTTAAAATATGTTTTAACTGAAAACTAAAAATTTAGAAGTAACACACTTTTCCAAACAGATAGTTTAGAAGCCACATTTGGATAGTACCGACAACTGATCGGATTATCATGTTATTGTGTAAGAAACTCTGCAAGCTGAAATTTTTGTTGTTGTTAAAAGAATGTTATCTTCCCACTCAGATAAATATGGTAAGATTTCACTGAAAAATTTAATCTCAAATCATGCAATGGATACATTTACTGACAAAGTTGACATTGAGGATTTCAAAGAGATATTAATTACTTTAAATATGCAGCGACTCTTCTACAACAGCCCCAGAAGTTAAATTGCCTTATCAACTAGCCCGAATATGGCGTTCTCTTTCGCCTGTTGGTTAAGGCATGACAAAACGCGACCTGTCAACTTTTCTTCGGATCCTCTGGACCAGGGTTCGAAACAGCGCTGCCGCATCAAATCCAATCGACACTCTCCTCCTCCACGAGGTCGGAAAACTACAGGCCGCTGAAAATAGATCAGATGTTATAACAATAGCAGATTATAAATTTTAATGTTCTTAGTGCGTGCATAATATAAAATTCGGATGTTTGGATTCTAAATATTTATTTATTTTAGATAAAGAAATCGTTTTTGTTTCTGACATTTTCTGAGACAAAATATCTGAGACTTTAAGGTTTAAAAATGCCCTCAGAAGTTGACATAAAAGTAATTTCAACTTAGTGCTTCATTTTTAATTTATTAATATCTAAAGCATTCGAATTAAGATTTCTTATAGTTGATTGTCAACTATCTCGCTTTAAAAGCATAACAGAAACGTACCTCGAATTACACGAGTCGTGGAATGTCTTACATTCTCATTTCATTCACCCTATTTAACTATTCACCCTACTGTATAACAACCCTGCATTTTCATACTTCAAAAAAAAAATTTATTACATTTGGGAATAAATGCTTAAATATTTATTCGAAAAAGCTCAGAGAATAAATTTTAATGGTGATGGATAATCGAGCGAAAAGTAAAGAAATTCAAGACCAGTTAACATAATATTTGCTTTCAATATATCTCTATTTTGATTTTTTTAAAAACGTTTAATCATTGATTCGTATCTTATTTCATTTGTTTGTACATCCTTATTATTATTTACATTTTTTTGTTTTATGATTACTTTTAATAGATTGCATAGTTTTATTATTTATTGAAAAATTCACTATTTAGTTGAAATTTTTGTTTAAACTATTTTCGAGATGATTTTAGCATTCGAAGTATGATATACATGATTGAATAAAAAAAATGCAATTAATTTCGTTTTAAAATTTTTTACTTTGTTTTTCAGATATTTTTCATCTTCTCATAACATTCGTTCTTAATACATCGAAATAACATTATTTATGCTTTAAACAAAATTATGATGTATGCTCATATTTCAAAAGTAGAACTTAATTGGATTGTGCACTGCATTGCTAATGATATATTCTATGAAAGTTTTCTGTTCTGATTATTTACAGATTTATTTTTTCAGAGCTTACTTTTTAGAACTAATAACCTAATTTTGATACTTATTTACTCCGGGTATAATTTTTTGTGTTTTTCATATTCGTAATAATATTTTTGCTTGAAATTTGTTACAATATTATCTTTCGCTCCAACTCAATTTCCTGTGAATACAAGAAAAGCCATTTTAGAAGGAAAAAAACTTCAGAAAATGTTTTTAACTAACAGTGATTTTTTTTTTTTTTTTTTGAAATGTACTTGAAGCTTTATTTCTCTCTCTCTCTCCATATTTTCTTCTTAAGTATATACTTGCATTTCATTTTTGAAGACACATTTGATTAAAATTATATTGATTGTTTTTCCTTAGACTTTCATATTGCTATGCATATTTCATGAGTGAGATTTGTCCCTTCGCCCCTGAAGAAATTAAAAATTCTTCTAATGTATTATTATGATACATGTTTCATATGAAAACATTCTAAATCAGAATTATAAGTAAGTAATCACTTTACAAATATTAGTCTATGTCTTTTAGAGAAATAAGCATTGGAAGCATACCATTTCCGATAGTGATTTCACTCATGTAACGTCATCAGGAAGCTGTCGTTGCCTGTCCTTTCAAAATGGCCTTAGCTATACCCATAAGAAAGGTAAATTGCTTAATCGATAAAGAGGAGCTTATATATATATATATATATATATATATATATAACTTCTTGCTTTCAAAATATGAGTATTTACCTTGGGCAACAACCTGTATTTTTAATCCTGGGAATAAAGAGGTTTTGTTCTAGGATGATTAATGAATTACAACAGTACTCCTGGATCAATATATATATATATACATACATATATATATATATATATATATATATATCCCCAGGATAAATATATATACTTATATTTATTTACTCTACATATATTTTTCACAATTACTCTTGCAAATGTCCTTGAAGTTTCATCTTGTAGACGTTGAATTAAAGTAAATCTATATGTTATGTTACGGATGTGATGTCTGTGATACAGTTTTTTTTTTTTTTTTTTTTTCAAGTAATAAATCTTTCAATTTTGTATTCGTTTGCTTGAGTTTGATTCTTTTCTAAATATTACTTCCATAGTTTTAATAAAAAGTTATGTTTTCAAATATATGTTGCTGTGTTTTTTTTATTCTACTAGCTAATAAAATTAAGTAATTTTTCTTCGAGTTGGCGTAATCTGAAACTACCATAAAATCCCGGAATTTTTACACTAAAGGCTTAATTATAGAATACTTAATGAATCCATTAAATTTGAAAACAATTTAAGAAGCTTATATATTTGTGTTTTAAAAATCACCGTAATTTCAAATTCCCTTTCAGTAGTAGCTAGTTATTTAGAAACATTTAAACTTAAAGTAATTGAGACATTAAAATGCTTTAATTTTTTTTTTAAATTGAGTTTGTTGTTAATAAAAAATAGAGGATGTTTCGCTGATGGAGAAAGATATCTGTATTTGTGTTTTTCTTAACACCGTTTTGTGGAATTCTAATACAGTTTCTTCAAATCTTCTTTATCCACGATGCTGATATTTTAGAATGAAGTTATTTTCTTTGCACATTGAACGTAATATTTTTTTTTCAAATAAACATTTACAAAATATAGGCCCTGCGCAATATTTGTATAAAAATTTCGAAATAATATTAACATTTAATGTATAAAATGTTTTGTTAATAATTTCACTGCAAATTTTTAAAGCTATAAATGCTGTGTTTTTTTTATGCAATATGTACTTAAAGGTAAGTACACGACTTACAAATGTAAATTCAGATATTGATTATTAATTGCTCATATATAATTATCAATGCATATAAATGCAATTTTCTTCACGTAAACAGATTAATTAGAATACCGATATGCCTATGTTAAAATAAGACCTTCCATTACTTTTAATTGAAAAAAGTGAAGATTATTTAAATTTTGCATGAAATAAGCTCATTTTTCTTAGCCATGACATCTCAATTACTTTGATTTTGGAAAAAAAAACACATAAATAAGACGTTTAACACGGCTAATATAACTTACGACTACATATCTCTTTTCTGCAACTCAATATAAAATTATGTAAACATTTACAGATTATTTCGGGTGCAATTTATCACTTTCTACCAACACTGTGTACAAAAGAAAGAGGAATCTATCCTTTAACCTCATGTAATGCTATGGATAACTAAGATAGATTGTTCTTCCCAGACATCCATCACCTTTTACGATTCTTGGCAACATTACAGTGGTCTACCGCAGTCATTTTCTATCACGAAAGGATTCAAGAACTCTATTGAGAAATTAAAATTTGGTGAAGAACTCATCGCTCTTCCTTTCCTAGAAAGTTGGAAAAGAAAACGTTTGTCAGACTGTTCGCATTTTTCGATTGGGACATCATTATTTGATCAAGATTCCTTCTTAAATATAGTTATTGGATAAAGTGAAATCATATAAAGGGCATTCGAAAGTGCACGAAATAGAAAATTTTCGAATAATTACATTTTTGTATTCTGGTTTTTGAGTATTTAAATAATCCAACAATTGGAAACAACAACAAAAAAAGTAAAAAAAAAGTTCATCCTGTTTCATTTTTCGGCACCATAAATGGCCCCTCAATACATGCAACACGCACTACTTACGAATACTAATGAACACAGTAAATCTGCGTTATATATTTAAATAGATTGAAAGAAAAGTACCGCGATGAATGCTGTCTCTAAGTTATAACGTCTTTAAGAGAACAGAATGATACGATAAGTGAACAAATAAGACATTGCTATTAGTTAACTGTATCAAATCTTCAATTTTATGGGTGTCAAGTCACTGCTTCTGTTTCGATGTATATTGGAAATAGATGACGTATAACGATACCTGATAGTTGCCCAAATCACCACGCAAGAATTTTTCATCTCGATTCCATTTAATGCACAACAACTCTTACTGAAAAAAATGGCGTTTGTTAGTGAAACCACAGGCTTTAAATCATGACTTCATTTTTTATGACTGCTCATCCATGATCTTGTCACTAACCGTCCTCTTGGGAAATTTTCGCTTTTGAAATATTTACAGAAAGCTTCCTCCGAGGAAGACACAAATTAAGACTAGATATATATATATATAGTGGGTAAGCTTTCAAAGAAAGGAAGGGAGAAAGGGGATAAACTTTAAAGGAGAACAAGCAAATTAAGTACTTTTAAATATGTCGTCCCTGACCCCACACTTAGAATTTGGAGCTTCATCGTGTATGTGAAAACATCAACTTTTCAAACCACTATACCCCTACTACGAAACAAAAAAAGCAGGCACTTTGGATGAAGTAGGAGAATATATATGAGTGAGAGAATAGAGAGTTAAGAAGAGAGACAAAGGTTCTTTTTTTCAATAGATAATTTATTCTTTCTTTGTAAATTTTGTAAAGGTTTTCATCAAAAATTTAATGATGATTAATTATCGAACTAAAATTTTTTTTTATATTGTAATTTTTTTAAAAGTATACATAACATTTAAACTGAATGCCTTCCCTACTAGGCACCATACTAAGCATATTTGATCCATGCCGCACTTTGGAACCAAAAATCTGCAAAAATAAAGGATTTCGCAGGCTCTGGGAAAAGAGCTGCAATTACATTTTTAAATTACGATAATACTTGAATTAATGCTTATATATACATAAGTATACATATATATACATTAATCATAGAGAAGATATAATACATACATACATATACATATATACAATTAGTTGGCCAACACATAATACACACACAACACATACACAAAACTATTACACACACAACACACACAATTGACATACACAAACACACACACATTGGCTGGAACATACACACACAACACACACAACACATAGTTACTGGCTGACACATGCCACAACGATACACACACACACACACAACATATACAAAATTACAGGCTTTGTTAACACATGATGTTCATACACACACAAAACATGCTGTCATCATGTCATTTCACACTTTGGCTGCTGTCACCACAACGACACACACAAAACACAGCATACACACAAACATAAAAATTATTATAATATTATTGTTATTATTGAAGTATAGCAGATAGCATAACATATGTTGAAGGGCCATGTTGGATGTAAGCCATCAGTCTCCACACACACACACACACATATGACATATCATGGTTACACATTGTCAACATACACACACACACATATGAGTCAAGGCTGGCTGTCATTGGCTGGCTGTCAACACAACGAGCTGGCTGGTTGCCACACACACATTGAGCACTGGCCACACACAACGACAATTCACAGCCACACACACACACAAACATAACATATATATATGCTATAGGTTATTACATATATAGCATATATATAATACAACATATACATATTATGTTATTATAACATAATATAACATAACATATTGACATATTATTGGAGCATTACAGCATATTATATATAACATAACATATACATACATATATACATAACATAACATACATACATATTATTAATATATATTACATATATATATATATTATATAGTGGTGGTTAAGTACATATATATTATATATTATACATATATATAATATACATATACATATATATATATTATACATATATATATGGTATACATATACATGGCTACATAAGCATATGTTTCATATACCCATCACCTAAAAAAAAACACCCTGCAATTTTCCAAACTACGAAAATCACTATTTTACTGCGCAGACCGTGCTAAGTTACTTGACCCAAAATACAAAAGCTATTAAAGCCAATTCTTACCAGGAAAACATTCGGTTTTGATGTTATACATACTTTTAAAAAATTTAATGCAAAGAAAAAATTTTAGTTCGATAATGTAGACAATTATTAATTTTTTTGGTAAATTCTTTTTAAAATTTACAAAAGAAAAATTCTGTTAAATATTAATTTAAAAATTACTGCATATATATATATATAAATTGCTGTATTTATAAGTCAAAAAGAAACTGATTTTGAACATGTGTATGAAATTTCAAATCAGTATGATTAATAGTTTCTGAGAAATTCAGCAAGCAAACAATTTTTTTTCTTTTGAAAGTTTCTTTGAATTTACTAACAAAAACAAATTGTTTAAATAGGTTTATTTTTTTCTCGATAAGTCTGGAAGTTTTGGTAGTTTCATTAAAAATCTGGCACCAAAATTTTCAGGAAAAACGGAGCTCTAACAAATGGATGTTTTTTGAAAAATCGAATATTTTATAGTTTAAGGGTCCTGAGATCCCTTAAGAATCTAATGCTATGATCATTAGATTATCGTAATTCTAATATTTTCGTCAGAAATATTTCTTATGAGGAAGATTAATCTCCTTTGAAATTTCTTGAGTTAATAAAAAATTTTCCAATAAATTGTTCATTTGTATGTGCTAATTTTTCATCAGATAAAAACAATTTTTTTTCAGTTTCAGAATTTATTTATTAAATCATTTGAACTCTACCTTACGTATCTATTTTGAGCTCCATTTTATATGTCATACTGATTTATCATCTAGTTCGTTGGATCGTACTTATCCGCACTAGCGGGAAGGAACTTTTATGATGATATCTCGTAGTTTTTCAGGGTTTTTTTTTCTAATTAATTTGTTTATCTCTTTACATCTATCAATGGTATGACGTAGTAAACGAAGATTTGGGTTTGAGACACAGTTGAAATTTCAATTAAACACAAAGAACAATTCTGAATAACTCACGAGATTTGTTTTGAATGCACTTAGAAACCGCAATTACAGACGAACGCGTTTCTTGAGTAAACAAAGACCATAACTCTAAGTTTCCCACGTTCTCGAATTTACTTTCGACTGTCACTTAACCTCATCTCAACCGAAACAAGATCTCAAAAACTTACAAGGACTTCTAAAATATCTCTTTTCTTTCCGGTTTGATTGTATATTTCTCTATTCATACTTTCCTGGAATCGTTTTTGGAATTTAGAACATCGGTTCTTTCTTTTTCACTCAGAAAAAACGATTCCTAACAGCTACTGTTGTCCTTGTTCCATTTCTTACCGACGGCATATCTGCTCACTAGGGGGCGTTGTTTACCGGAAGTTCCGTAGCTCGCGCGTGAGGTCAAGGCTTATTCAGCGGAGCGTGCGATTTGGGAAGCGTAATTAAATCTGTCGATGTTTTTCGAACAGAGCGAGTGGCAATAGACTGATCTGATTGTAGTGATAAGGCCAATGGCCAAAGTGTGTGTGATGACCTTGACGGAATTGCATTGTGTCGCGTAATGGACAAGTTTTTTTAATGTAAAAAAAGCTGATTGGGTGAGATTCTCATGTCAGATATTGGAATTTATGAAAATAATTAAATGTGATAAGCGTAATTAAAGGATTAATTTCGAAAACTGCCCTTAGTAAATATTTTTCGTATTTATACTAGACGTTTTTGTCAACGCAACAGGTATCATGGCAACGCGGAATTAGCATTGAAATTTGTCAAAAAATTACATTTTTTTATGATGAATTTCTCCCTCAAGTTGGAGGACTTTTACATTCGTCAACCGCGTCTGATATTAATCATGAAAGGTAAAAGTTTGTTTGAAATGAAATTGATTTAAAACAGGAAATTTTAATATTTTATTGGCCCCATTAATCCTTTCTTTAATAAACCTCTCACGAACCGCATCTTTAATTCATATACATATGACATACACACAATCATGCGTAACATAAAATTACAAAGGGAACCTGTTAGCAATATTGAAAAACAGTGAATATAATAAAAGCGATCGCACAAGAAACGTTTTTTTTTTTAGGTACAGGAAAAGGACAAATAATTGTGCATTAACAATGATAATAATTAATTAATATTAGTACATATCCTAAATCTTGACAATACGTAAACTACTTTAATATTTTGAAAACTAAGAGAAGAAATAAATTAATGAAGACATCCATAGTGTAGAATGATAATTATTTTGAATAAAAACTTCAAAACTGTAGTAAGTTTTATTCTGTGTGATGACAGATGCAACTAATACTGCTGTATTTAGTTGCTACATTCATACTTTAAAAAAAATCGAATTAATTGTCACTGAAATAGAGTAAAATGATGAATGAATGGTCAATTTTTCTCATTAATTCCCAAAGAACTCTTGATAACTTTTCAGTATTTTCAAAGATTACCTAAGACTGGTTAAGAGCATTTGATTAATGCCGCTTTATATATTAGATATACACAAATTATTCAGGACAAAGGACTTCGCAAATTTCAAATACACAAGTGATGAGAATGACTCTTTAGTTCGCTCGTTATTCTATTTTCTATATCACACCATTAGCAGCCTTTGATTCTAACATATCTCATCTTGTTGGATTTATCATATAGTAGCTTCTATCCCATTAACAATGCAAGAATTTGTAAAAGCTTAATAATCAAACTGATATGTCTGTGACAGTGTGTGTAAATTTAAGGGTGATAGAAAACACCTAAACAGCAATTTTCACCATACACTGTATATTGGGAGAGCAAGCTGTTAAACAATGACAATGTAATTACGAAAGACTGTGATAAAAAGGAACTCTTACCTCTTCACATTAAATAATAGAATTAAAAATTTAGTGTTATTAAATATTGTTTCCAAATTAAACTTCACATTTGCTTCTGATTTAAAATATCAGAATTTTATTTTGCATGGGTTTTTTTCATTTGTTCTTTTCATCTTCAAAATTAAATTTCTAAAATGGCCAGAAAAAAATCCATAGATGTTATAAGCAAATATCATATAAAAAAAGCATTAAACTATTTCAAAAAAGGAACCACCATCTGTACCCACCAGGTTTCGAACCTGGGACCTTCTGCGTGTTAGGCAGATGTGATAACCACTACACCATGGGTACAACTACCAGCAAGAGAAAATATACTTTCTGACCAAATTTCTAGGAAAAAGCTCTTGAAGATAAATATATATATATATATATATATTAGCCTTTTATTTAGGAGTTGATAAAAGTAACTCAAGATATGGTTTCGAAAGACTTTATTTTTATGTTTTTATTTCTCTCGCATGAGTATAATCTGATGAATTATAAATGATAAATTTATGTTAATTATCAGGTCGAAGTATTTCTCAAAAAATACTTCAGTCGACTGAGGATTTAAAAAAAGCTGAAGTACTTTTGGGCTCCATTAGATCACTTAACCTATATGTATTGATTCTTGATATTATGTAATAAAACTAGACATAAAAGAATGAGGTTAAGCGATTTTTCCCCATTTAGAGTGAACTATTTTTAAATACTTTTACTTCAACATTTCAGCGAGGTGTTTTTTTTTTGGTTTTGTATATTATCAATGATTTTTCAGTGTACCCTTTTCGGTTTCTCTGATGCAAACGGAAAAATTAATAGCATCAATACATTTTAAGTATTGCTCAAATTAAAACCTTATTCCTTTACTAAATTGCTTTTGATCAAAACATACGTTTTTTCATTTCGCTCACACACTGCAGCTTTTATTTAACATGGGGCTCGAACCCACGACCGCGAGATTATAAGAGTCTCGTGCTCTACGACTGAGCTAGCCGGGCGACAAGAAATGCTGAATATTGCTTTCGATATTCATATATCTAAATAAAACTTTTACAACCCCAATATTTGGCATTAGGAGTCTCCACCAACAGTGTAAAAAGCACTACTCCACAACATCACGTACCTCTTTTTTGTATGCACAGATAAATTTCCTTTATAGAAATAAAATATTCGGAAACTTTTCTTTTTACTTTATTCATTCATATTTCGGTTTTCTGCTCTGGAAGTCGAAAGACTGTTACAGGCAAAGTTTCCCGAGAAGACACGTGAGAAACCGAAACATGTTCGTACGATTGCATCGGTGCCTGTGTGAAACGGGATCCTTTGTCAATGGCATGCATGATACAGGGACTGTCAGGAGTTTGCGGGCACTACAAGTTGAAGAAGACATTCAGCAAAGAGTGAAAGATCGTCTGGATATAGCACGCGAAAGGTTTCAAGTGCCGTAAATGTGCCCCACTTGATTGTTTGGCGATTACTACGGAACGAAGGATTGCACATCCCTACCACGTACAGAAAGTACAAGCATTAATGCCTTCGGATTATGCGTCACGTATCGAGTTTGCACGTTGATTTTTTGCAACAGCTATCAGCGCAGCCTGATTTTAGTACACATATGTTATTCGGGGATGAATGCACATTTACTCGTGAAGGCATTTCTAATACACCCAACCTTCATGTGTGGGCATCTAGCAATCAGTACGACACACGTCCTCATGCGTGTCAGAAGCGTTTCAGCGTAAATGCTTAGGCTGGAATTGTGGGTGACCATTTGATCGGCTCATACCTTCTGCCATCCCGATTGGAAGGCAGAACGTATTACACATTTTTGCAAGAGGTATTGCCAGAGTTAATTGAATCTGTTACAGCTAATATACAGGCACATATGTGACTCCAGCACGATGCAACACCGTCCCTTTTCATCTTGGATATGATGAGCGCTTTAATCATTAAATTCCTGGAGAGATGAATTGGTCGGGGTGGACATACACCTTGGCGGCACGCTCACCCGATCTCTCTTCTGGACTGTTTCCTGTGAGGCCATTTGAAAAGGCTCGCTCACGAAAGCGATTTAGTTGACTCCGAAGAGGATTTAGTTGCCTGGATTTCTAAATACATTGAAAAGTGCACTGCTCGCTACATCGCAAGTGTAACGCCTGCATTACCACAGGCGGTCATTCTTTGAAAAGTTTTTATAATTTTTCGTTTCAATACGGACGTGTTTTGTGAGGTATATTCGCATTTAGGTAATATTTTAAAGAAAACTATTATACAATATGGTTCCAAATTTCTTAAGTTTCTATATAAGGTACTTATGCATATAGTTAACCTGATATTTTTTCTCTAAATAATACCTAATTTTTAAGAAATAATTTTTATATAAAAAAGGAATAAAAATAAAAATTTCCAAAATTACGAAGTTCTTTTATTTTTTTCAAAGAAAATGTAGAGTAGTGTTATCAAAAAAGAAGGTTCACTATATTTTGTGTATTATTTTCTGTATTACGAGTAAAATATTTTGTATATTTATGGAATATTATATTGTATCTGAATGCAAATGTATCTGAGAAATCATGTCCATTCAACTCAAATAGAAAGAAAAACTTTTTGACCCAAAAAATACTTTTATAATCTAATAAAATGAGAGAAATATTATTATTAGGGGCACAAAAAAATTCCTAAGCTGCACGAATAATTTTTAAGACGTAATTTTACAAAAAGGAAGTGTCTTAAACTCGGAATTTTATTTTCCCTCTCAGGTCCTGGTACCCTTAAAAGTGACAGAAAATCTATCCAGCAGATGGTCAAAACAAATTTGTGCAACAAGAGTAAAATTTCAAATAATCCAAATAAACAGCATTTTTCAAAAAAAAAAAAAAAAAAATCAATGCCATTAGCGATTAAATCAGCAATATATAGTAAAAAGTTATCAGAATAACCATTTTACTCAACCAATTAAAATTGTAATACATGACTCAATCACAAAAATCATAAGAGTATTTTTCAGAGATTTCAAAAAAAAAAAAAAAAAAAAAGAAAAGAAAAGAAAAGAAAACCCACAGCCATTTTTATTTATTTTTCTTTTCTCTCTGTCAGTGAAGCGTACAGTGAAATGCTGATAATTCAACCATTTTTTTTTATATATATATAACTAGACAACCTTTTAAATTCTTCTGATTTTTTTAGAATTGTGGTTGTACAACCTTTCGAAAACATACCAACGCCTTCACAATTTTTTAAATGTAAGAGGTAGAATGAAATTCATATAATATCATTTTTTGGGAATTTTCCCCCTTGAGAGGTATCCTAAAAGTTGCGAAATATTTTGATTGTTATTCTTTGTCGTTTCTTATTTCTCTTAACTTTCTCTTGTATGTAATGTTTAAAATTATTGATACTTACAGATTTCAGACAAAATTTCTCGTACAATTCAAAAATGTCGAGTCAAGTGTTGGTGCTGAAAAATAATGTTTTTTGACATTTGTACAGGTAGAAGCATTTCTACATTTATCAATCCTTTCCTTTCAGAGGTTTTTATTTACAAAATCATCGATTTCTTACATTAAACAATAATGTAGTTCTTCATATATTTTTATAATTTTCTCCAGTATTCTTATCAAGAGTATTTAATCACACAGGCACAAGTGTGTTAGGAATGGGACAAGAGAATGGGGTAACTCACAGTAATATTTGTTGTCCAATGATCGTTTTTCCTTTTCTTGAGAAGTCTAAAAGTATGACGCTTTAAGCATCCCAAAATCATTCTCGGCCAATGAACCATCTCCGCCTACTTTGGAGCAGATTTCCTGGATGCACATTTTTATCCTGATTGTTGATTGATTTCCTGTGATGGGGAATCCAGGTCTCATCGATGAGAACAACTCGACGTAATATGACGATAATAACTCGACTTTGCAGCAATCAAAACTAACGGATGAACCAGTGTCAAATTTAATTTGAGCACCCATTAGCTTGCCTTAACAACTCCATCTGTCGTCCAATACGGATACTTTTTGAGCCACCGATGTAAATCTACAGGAAGTGCAACTTAGTTATAACATATCTTAAGACTGTATTAAAAAATAATGAAGCTTTCAAAGAAGATAACTTTATAATGTGTTAGATATAAAGAATTTAAATAAACTTCTCTGTTCTACAGCATATTTACCACAGAAAACCACTGTATTTTCAGAGGCAGCGATAGAATTCTACTGGCATTTTTTTAGATGGGTTACAAAACATATACAATGATTACCTAAGGGAAAAAAAATATTGTTAAAATAAATGAGAAATGTATTTCTGCAATTGGGAATTTACTCCATAAAAGAAAATGGTATTCTCTGATTTTTCTCCACCTCGGTTTTAGAAGTAATAGTTTGTTTTTGGTATATTTTCGAGTTAATATGTGGCAGCAAGAGTCAACTTACGCATTGCGTACAGTGGACGAACTAGAAAAAGTCAAGCAAGACCCTCAATTGCTTTCCCTCTTTTTAAAGTGTTCATAAGACTGAACTGTGTTTATTTATTTCATTTGTTGATTATGCTTACTTAATTCTTAATCTAACTCAGGAATCAAATTCAAATTGAGAAATAAAAACTTAGAGTACCATAGATAGCTCGTTCCCTGTTCTAGTTACAATAAAAAATTTGTAAGTAAAAAAAACAAAATAAATACTTTTAAAAATTTTGGTTTAGATTACCTATTCAGGTACGCTATTTTGTGCGTTAAGTTATGACAGGAAGAGGAACGTGTCACTGATTATATATATACGTAGTACATGTAATATGTATATTTAAGTGCATGCAGTCAGTGGCACGTGCCGCCAATGAGAACATACACAGTTTTACTATTATAATGAGACTGATACTGAAAATCATTTTATTTCGATTTCATATATACTTACTCATTTTCACCTTCAATATACACCCCTCCTCTATCCCTGCAACATTTCTTGCGAATCTTCATATGTTCGAAATAGTGCCTTAAGTCTTCTGTCTGTTCCTTCAGGACACATGCCGCATTCCTTTTCATAGCTTCAACGGACTCAAACCTTGTTCCTTTTAATGCAGATTCCACGTTAGAAAACATATAGAAGTCACTGGTGCAAGATCCGGCGAAAGAGGTGGATGATCTAACTCTTGGATATTGCACACTTGGCAAGAAACCTCTTGACAGACAATGAGGAATGACTTGTCATTCCACAATTCGGGTCATTTTTTTCCTTATTCATTCACGGAGTTTAGCAAGAACGTGAAGAAGGCAGTAATGTTGATTAATAGATCCACCTTTAGGAAATCAGTGAAGGTATACAATCCTTTGAATATCGGGAAAAAAAACTAATCACCATTGCTTTGAATTTTGATTCGCTCATTCGGGTTTTTATTTTTTGGCTCTAGGTGAAAATTGGCTCCAGTGCTTGGATTGGTGCGTCGTTTCAGGATCATAAGTAAAAACCCATGATTCGTCACCCGTTATTATCTTTTCCATTAAGTTTAGGTCATTTTCTAAGGCATTCACAAAGTATCAGTACACACATTTTTGCAAGCATCTTGTTGTTCAAATGTAAGAATTTAAGGCACCATTTTGGATTACATTTTTTGCATGTTAAAATTATTTTTTTTTTTTAAATATGCCTTTCGGATTCTTTGTCAATTCATATAGTTGTAGCAATTGCACAAATGCTTAATCGACGGTCAGATCGAACCAGATTACCGATTTTCTCGATATTGTCATCCGTTTTTCAGGTAGACGGGCGACCCGGGAGTGAATCATCTTGAACATCTTCTCGGTCTTCTTGAAAACGCTTGAATCACTAAGAAATACGTGCACACCCATTAAGCATTCATTATCACACACTTCTTTCAATGTATTATAAATTTCAGTAGCGGATTTTCCCAAATTTCAGTGTGAGATCTCACAACAATTCGTTGCTCTATTCTAATACTTATCATTTTCCAGGCAAAAAAAAAAAGCTTTAATGAGAATGACGGCTAAGACGAAACGAATCTGCTTACAAAAGCGAGAGGCACTGCATTCGAAAAAGAAGGCTTCACACTTAACAGTTGTTGGCTCTGGTATTTAGCACATACGTATTTCTTCTGTAGCAGAGTGAGTCTCGTTCCTTAATATCCACACTTAGTATACGTTGATATAGACTTTTTTTTAATTTGATCGTCATTACGCCTATGCCAATGTCTGTCCCCTTCCCAAGTAGCCTAGAGATCATGGTCGGGGCCGGCGTTGATTTCGTCGAGTTGTGGATTCGAGCCCTGATACCAGTAAGAACCCGCCATGGACCTGTGGCTGATGCACGTTAAATCTATCGTGAATCAAAGTCCTTCTGTTTTCGTGATATGGAAGAACTAGCTTAGATGTAGTTCTCGTCACTTGACCGAGATTCAGAATTACGAGACTCGCCACCAGTAGCAGCCGTGTTGCTTCTCAGTGCGACGTTAATAAATAATCACATCACATCACATCACCCCCTTCCCAAAGCGTTCAATGTTTTGGTTTTGATTACTCATAATGAGAGTGTGCGGAGCTTACCGCTTCAATCTAAAGGAAAGGCAGGATTGCTCTACAAATATAGTGTTTTGCGCTAAAAGAAATAGTGGAAATTACGAATTTATGAGGCTGTATTTCCTAAGCGAGGGAATTTTCTTATGAAAAAAATATAGTTAAAAACTTCAAGCTAACTATTAGAATGTTGTTTGAAATTTGACTTCAAACCAAACATTGTTTAAAAGTAAGTGGAAGTTTAGAGAAATTTTGAGGACGAAAGAAGTATATATCTGTGCTTGTAAAGATGTAAAATCAGCTGCATATAAACGTCTATTAAAAATTTTCTTTCTTACATAAAATAAAATCCAAGTATGGTTCCTTGAACTTCCGACCTTTCTAGAAAATTGCAGAGAAGTAACTATTAAAATGGAAATAAATAAGTTTTAAATAAAAATAAGAGGCTTTTTAAAGAATTTAGAAACGGAAACATTAACATAAGAGGAGATATTTTGAGAATATTTTATTCAAGAATTTTCCTACTGTTTGTTTGGTTAAAAGGATGCTTTTTTGTTTCGTCTACTGAAGAAATAATATCTCGCTTAAGGTAACTGAGTCAAAGTGATTCAATATAAATATAGAATTTTTGGTTAAATAACATAGGACACTTTGCTGAATCTATGAAAGTATTATTTGTGAGAATTTGATAAACAGAAAGTTCTAATATTGAATTTTAAAACTGTAAACAAAGGTACCTCTCGCCATAGAGAAAAGTAACCGTATAACTGTTTTAAAATAAAATATTGCGCTTTTCTTAAAATGTTTTTAAAGGATTTTGGTACACTCTCTTGAAAATCTACTCTATCCATAATGATGATATTTTCTACATTATGAAATAAACCTATTTCCTATAAAGTGAGCTTAATTTGTTTTCCATAAACACTCACAAATTTTAGGCATAATCCAATATTTGTAAAAAAAAAAAATTAAACGAAATATAAATCACAAAGTTCTTAATCCTTTAAAATTTAATTAAATCCAAATTGTGAAATCATAATTAAGTACAGTATATAGAAAGCTATGCGTATAAGTACGCTGCAAAATTTTAATTTTACAAATGCTATAGGTCTTATGCGAGATATACTTAAGGGTAAGTGCACGACTTACAAATGCAAATGTAGTTATTCTTTCTAATTGTTTCTACAGAATCCTCTATGTAAACAAAAATTTTCTTTACATCAGTATATCCATAAGTATATAGATACCTCAAAGTCAAAATATGTGACTTACGTTGCTTTAAATTTATGGAAGTATGTGATGAATATTTAGGGATTACATAAAGAAATAAACTTACTTTTTCTTGTCGAAGACATTTCAGTTACCTGAATGCCACTTCATATTGGGAAAGTGGGGGATTTCAGACTGGTTTGCTAAGCCTTTATTATTATTATTTTTGAATCATAGATTAGAATGAAAGTGACTCTTTATTCCTGGAATTTCTTATCACCTGAAAGAAGTTTGTCTATGAATATTGAATTTTTAAAAAATATAATCTTTACTTTTTATTATTAATTATTAGCGGAACCATACTTATGATCCAAAAAAATTGTCAAATAAATATATTTCATCTATTATGAATTGATGGCATTTTTGGAGGAGGGGTATAATCAGAAAGTATATATATACCTCTCTATTTAGTCTTGGTTTTATTTTCAAATTTTATAATAGTCTGAGTGATAATATTCTCGTATACTTTTTTCTCATTTTAAATAACATGTGACCATTATCATACATGCGTGTACACCTCAGACAGTCTATGCCAGTTATCAATAACCAATATACGAATACCATATAGGAAAAAAAAAAGCCGCATTTACATTAAATTTAATTAAGTGAAGGATGCGAGTCCCTTCTCTTAAGTATCAACTTTTCTGAATAAAAATGCGGATGATATAATATCATCACTTAATTGTGTATGAGATCGAATTTTTTTTTACTTTATTAGGATAATTATCAATTGCACATCCGATTTATTTAAGTAATAGAAAATAACATCTTAAAGCAAAATCACTTAAAATTAATGTACCCTAGAATTAATAATTAAAAAATAATTAGAAATTTCTAAAAATTCATTCAAAAACATAAATATTGAGGGAAAAAAATGTACTGAGAAATAAGAAAAGTCGAAGCAATTTTTGTATTATTAATACTGATACATGATTTATATATATATATATTATATATATATATATATCAGTATACAGTTAGCTTACAAAAACATTTAAGAAATAAATGAAAAGAAAAAAACTATGTGATAATACAGTGGTTTCTAACTATTTTCTTCTTGCAAATTCCTTATAAAATCCGAAGCAAATTGGCAAAACCCTTGTGTAGCTGTTAGTAATAGGTAAGGAAATAACATTTGGTACGACACTTATTTTCTACGTTGCACAATAGTTCATAATAAGAAATGAAAGCATAATCTTAAGACATCTGAGAACAAACATTAATAAAAACTAAAATGTTAGCTACAATGATTCTGAATACATAATTAATTCAACAAACCAACTAGTACTTAATTTTAAGGCCTACGTTAAATTTAAGAAAGAAAAAAATGTATCTTTATCGGATATTTGTGATTGTATGTTGCTATAATTTGTGATTGTATGTTACAATTTTATCATGCATTCTAAGAACAGTGACACGTATGCCTTGTATTGTTACAGATATTGTTCATTTATTTTACGAAAGATGTCAACTAAGTATGGAAGTCTTTGCAGCTAAAGAACATAGAGTACAAATTAAATGATTGATCAATACAAAAAAAAAAATGCTTGAATTTTAGACTTTAATTCAAACAAGTATGTCAAAACTTTGGCACGGGAAAGTCATCTAACTTCTATGTGAGGTAGTAAAGGAATATGTGTGAAGGCTTCCACAAAATCCCTCAGAAAGCACATGGAATAGATGGTACTTTGTAGCACACGATTTTATAAAATTTTTACAGTATCACTTTAAAGTAGTAGTAGATAACTCTGTAGGAATACTCTTACATGGCAATGCTTGTCTATGAATACAGCAATGAATTCAGATATTTTCTGATTTATCTTCTTTACATGCACTACAAGACCAGAATATTTTCCTGACATTAATTTCGCACCATCTGTACACCCCTACCCACAAGGCCATTTTTTTTTTTTTCTTTTTTTAAAAAAAGATAACCATTGACGGAATCGAAAATTGTTTCCCTTTGGTGGTATTTTTAAAAGAGTTTGAAAATAGTACATCTCATGAAAGGAATTCTTAATACATCTTACGTAAACAGGCAGTATTACAGCATTTACTAAATCAGTCGACTCATAAAGCTGGATCACAGTATAATTTAGTTTTATTCTCTTTAAGAGTTCATTTTCCACATAAGTTGCCAAATCATTATTCCAGACGACATTGTATTTTTTGATAATTTCTTTGCTGCCTCTTCTCTAAGTGTACACTTCATGATATCTTTTGCATGTTGTCCAATTAAATTTTCTACATTTGTATGCACCTGTCCAGGTCTTGTAATTTAATAACTTACTCAAAATGAAACCTCAAGGGCCATTTTACTATCTTCGTTTGAAGATGACAAGGAAAAAGTTCACTACACTTTATATTTACAGCTAATTTTCTTTTAAAATATCCTACAGGCTTATCATTATGAGTCTAAAATTTTTTCCAATGTATTTAAGAGGAAATGATGGTTCAAATTTGTTGTTGACAAAAACTTTGCTGCAGATTACATAAAGCTGTGTGTTTAGGTTCCTCTGTAAAATAAAAACCCATTTGTAAATAGTCGCTGACATATTTTCACATTTTTCTTTTCTTCTCATCATATTCCATAATTTTACCTTTGTTTTTAGTCAGGTTAGATGGTAGTTCACTTTAGCATTCAGTACCATCACCTTATGTGGTTCTAAATCAGGTGCTGAATTGGAAGAATGAAAAATTGATTGATTGCCCAGCATTTTGTCAAACTCGAATAAACGACCCGTTTTTTACAATCCATCCATGATAAAATTACGGTATTATAAATAGTAAAAGTTATTTACATGAGAAGAACTTCACTAAGCAAAGCGCGTTCTATTTTGCACAAGGTTTATAAGCGTCTGTTCGAACTTCCGTAAACTTGCTTATTCAATTGAGAAAAATACCTATCTCAGGAAAACGATCTTGTTTTCTGTTTTGATACCTCATCAAGATCAGGCGTCACTTGATTGACTGCCAAGGTCATGAAAAATTACTGTTAGAGACATCCTTTCTCATCTCTTTTTTCAGCTTTCACCACCTCAGTTCAATAACGTGTTTCTAAAAGGGAGTCAGTGATGATGTTCAATAACGTGTTATTAAAGGGAGTCAGTGATGATGAATTTTTATTGGCGCAAGAGCCAGATATGGCTATGCTGCGCAAAAAAAGGTGCATCTGTGATCTAGACTTTGAGTCGTATTAAAGAACACTTTTTTTCTTATATATATATATACATATGTGTGTGTGTGTGTGTTATTTTTTTATTTATTAACAGCGCAGTAAATATATGTATACAAATTTATTATTTCATTATTCTTTTACGCGCGATCGCTTTATCGATTTTAATATCCATCATTACAATATTGTTTTCGTGAACCACCGGTTGAGAAGCAATGTGATAATAAATAAGATTCATATATAAAAGGATATTATAATACGGTTATAAAAGATTAGGAAAGTTTTTCATTTTGACTCAATTTTTTTAGCATGCTACGGAGTTGTCCATCGTTAGTCCATGTAATGTCTTTTATATTAAAATAATTAAGTTTTTGTTGACGTAATGAAATAATTAGTGGATGTGATCTTGTGAGTTAATAAAAATGAATTGAGAAATTTTTAAATGTATAGTATGCAACTAAATTTTGACTGATTATAATCAATTTTATAACTGGTATTGAAAATTAAAAATTAGATTTTTGAAAGCAACTTTTGCTGAAATACTTTTCTTGCTCAAGAATTTGAGCAATTTGTATAAATATGTATTTTACGGCTGTAATCAATCTAATAAATAAAATGTAAGATTAAAAACGAGTCCCAAGATATGATATATTTACATTACTGTAATTTTGTTTCTTATAAATAGCATCGCATCGGTGGTTCAGTGGTAGAATGCTCGCCTGCCACGCGGGCGGCCCGGGTTCGATTCCCGGCCGATGCAAATATATTTTAAAGTAACTCGTTTTCATAACATTCGATTTTAGTTATTTCCCACACACATGTTCCATTTCTACTAAAGATTATGTTCTGGTCGGTTTTTTACAGACGCATTTAAGATGCATTATTTATTTATTTATTTATTTATTTTTTCTTATTTGTTTCTTTTACATGAGTATGTCATATATTTCCTTATTTTAAACTGAAAATAACTCTTATAAATGGGGGAACAAATCATGATTGAAAATACTCTACATTAATTCGTTAAAACTGAGTTTTACTATGATAAAAAGCAAAATATAGGTATTAACATTTTGTGTAGCAGCCCTTTTACGACAAGAAGAGCACGAGAACGACTGCAATTTTATACTGATCACACCTTCAACATATCTGTCGACAAAGGTGAAAAATTAAGCCGTTTTGAATACATGTGTTAATGCGGTTTTGCTACCATGTTTAATAAACCTAGCAAAATTCAAGTATCTCTCTCAAGTTTAAGAGCTATGTGCTGATGTAGCACATAGCTCTGCAATTATGAGATAATATCTTCCATTTAAAAAAAAAGGTTATGATGTTGAATTTTAATTAATAGTTTATTACTTTTATTTAACTTATAGTTATATAAAAAAAACTATCATGCAAGTAGATTACTAAGTAATCTTATCTTAGTTTTTGCGCACCATTTTATCACATAATTTCACGTTTGGAATTTTATTTATGATTAAACTTAAAAGGGAATCTTTTTAAATATAATAAAAAATTAAATTTTTATGTCACTTCCGTAGCATCTTTTTGAAAGAATCGGACAAAATATTTTAATAAATAGCTTAAAAATGGGATTATTAATATATAAAACTGTACTTTTACCTTGAATTTTTTTTTAAAATAAACAGCCGTTAGCTATGGACATATTTTTTACGAACATTTTTTTTTTTTATTTTTGTGAATGAGAAGAAGGATATATTTATGAATTAGTATTCTGAAAATTATTTTAATGAAATATTTTTATTCGGTCTATATTCAAGCAAAAAACTGATCACAATGTTTTTCGCTTTTCCATAATTCACACACATCATGAAACACATGAAAGCATTCCTCTTTTTCCGATTTGTTTTTTTAAGACGTAAAGAAGTAAACGCAAATATTTCATCCATTCATAAATATATAAAAAACAGCCGCAAAATATGACTTTTGACTTTCGTAAAAGAAATGAATAAATGAATAATTTATATACAACAAATGAGAATAGGTTTTGCTTTCGAGATACGAAGCGATCAAATTAAATTACTTCTCTTACTATTGCCGATAACAAAGAAACGAAAGCAAATTGTAATTTTAAGAATTTATATATTTATTGCGGTAGAAATAAATAGGTTATTGTACAAAAATATACAAACGCATTTAAGAAACGAATTCTTTTTCAATTTATTATTTAAGAAACTTGTGCTTTGTTATAAATGTAGCAAAAGCAAAAAAATAAATAAGTAACCATAATTGTAAGATTAAAATTTCATTGAAAATACCTAAACATATTAGGAAATCAATACATTTTATAAAACAGACTTTTTAAAATAAGGATTTCTTTAAAACATTTCATTCCACTATTAATTTCTACAGTGCTTATCATTGTACGAAATTTTCTTTTCATAGAACTTCGTCAGTGAAGTGTTTATTGCTAAATTTTCATTATATAGCTAATTTTTTTTTTATTTTATACTTTCAAAACATCATTTCAATGTACAAATTTTTACTTCTTTCTTTTGAATAATATACATTAAAAATTATAAATGTTTAAAATCTTTTATGATATTTTTTCATCTGAAATGTTAAGATAATTTTTTATCGTTACAAGAAGTATTATGTGAATCAAATTTCATCCATGGATTCTTGAGTCTTTATTTACTTCTCTATAACTGCTTATTAATTGTGCATTTAAACACATTCACTTTCTTTTCTGTCTACTGATTTATTTATTAGCAATGAAAAGGAAAAGAATATAAACAAATTCTGCCTAAGCCACAAAATTAAATATTAGTATATTATATATATATACATTATCATAAAATATACACACACGATGTAGAAAAAAAATTGTTTATAAGTGGGTTTTTAACTAATCATTTCCTTTACTGATAACGAACTGTTTCAGAAACCTACAAAAATATATCTAATAGTATACGAACTTGATTATTACTAATATCAAAAGTTAACATAAAATAAGTAAATTGAAATTTTGCTTTATATTTTGGCTTCGGGAATCAATAGTTATTTGTCACGTAATCTAAAGAAAATTATTCTGCTGAAAATGTGTGAATAAAAGTATCAGAATATGTATATAAAAAAAGAATGTACTAAAACTAAATTTGTTTCATATTCTCGAACACAAAGAATGGTATAAACATACATCGAATGTTAAAACTCCAAATATTATGTGATGCGTTAATGCAAATAATAACAATGAAAATAACCATTTCTTTTTCTTTTAGGTTATTTTTTGTAACATAAATTTGATAATCAACGAAATAATTACGATTCAAACTCTTACTCAAAAAAAAAAAAAAAAGCTGATTGTAATTATTATCATTCAAATTCGTTTTCTAAAAGCAAAATTAAATTACACGCTGTAAAGATCATCCATTTCCACGCACTTGCGTCACCAAGATCACGTGATCGACAGCAGGTGATAATTGTTCTGATCGCAATACGCAGGTGCGACAGAATATTCCCCTTTTCCGAGTAATTGTTGCAAACGATATTACCGTCTTACGAAAACGATCTGCAACAAAATGGGATTTTCCAATCTACCTTAAAAGGTCGTTGTCCTATTTACTGTTTAAACAAGACAATAGCTTTTCAACTCAAAAGCAGATATTTGTCTTCATCATAAAAGGAAAATTCTATTTAAGACGTTTAATGACAGTTGGATAGTTGCTTTATGTACGTGTAAAAGAATTGTCTTTGTTTATCAAGCAAACATAAGCCGCTTATGTAGTTGGTCTATACTTCTGTATGCTAAAATATATATCATTTAAGAATAAAACGACAGAAGAGAATGCCAGATAAAAATCTCTATATGCTTAGTACATATTTATTCATTTTAGTTCAAGTTCATAGTTTTACTGTGTATATTTTTGAACGGATAATTAATCTAATTCAATAACACAGATTTATAGTGAGTAATTTTTGTATAATCAATGATCTTAACCACTACAAAACTGAAAAATGATCCGAAAATGTAATACGATTTCTTTACTTACATACGATTTCTTGTAATACGATTCCGAGGACGAATTGTAATGAAAAGAAAAAGATACTGACGCATTTTCGAAAAAAATGTGAAAGAAAATCAATTGGAGATGGATATATTTCTGATATTAGTAAGCAATTCGTATTTTATATTCCATATTATTACTCAATAAGTAAAAACAGTTTTCCTTTGATCATTTGAAAAATAAAAAATATTTTCTTTCAACTTCATTGAATTATACTTATGTAGCCAATTTGATTACTAAATGGCGTATTTGAAGAAACCATCATTTCTTATGATATCAAACTAATGAATAAATTTTGTTTAACTTTAAAAATGAAACCAATAAAAGACAGAAAGAAAGAAACCGGGAATAGAAAGTTAAGCATTTTCTTCATTTATTATTTTGAAAAGTGAAAGTGAAACTCTCCTGAAATGTAAAAGATGAAACCAGTGAAAAATGTACTGTATGTAAAGGTTAAGTCATTTTTGCTAAATTTAATATTTATATTTATTATTAAACTAACGAAGTATAAATAAAAGTTAATTGTTTAACTATTAAATACGTCAAGAATAGGGAACTGTCTTAGAAATTCTCCCTTTCACAATTCAATCTAAAAACTTATGAGCTAAAAAAAAGGACTATTCTTCCCTCAATTTTTTTCATTTCTCAAAATATTTGCTCCCTCCCAACATTAAGGACTTTTATTTATAAAAAATCTCTGAGTATCAATAAGATTTTGAGTGGCAATAATTCATATACTAGGGCTTATCAAACTATGATCTTAATATTCTATAGAACATCAATAAAAATGGAATTTTCTCCTTTAATAAAATAAAATTAAAAATCGATGTCATATCAAAGTATAGGGGAGGGAATATGTGGGACATTTTATAATTGAAAAAATAAATAAATAAATGTTTCCAAGGTGTAACCATTACGTGATGGCTTCAGTAAAAATCCCGCCAAATCGAATTTTAGACTAATCCACTCGTTAGTTTTGATGTAGCAGCCATTTGCTTCCAAATCAAAATTGGATTGCTGCCGCGACGAGTTTTCATTGTCATTTTGATCAAGTAGCCCTGTGTTCATCATTATATACCTGAATCCAAACAACAATCAAACCAATGAATTGTTTTCAGTAAATCTGCTAAGGAAGAAAACAAAGATCATTTCAGAGGCCGGAAAAGATATGGCGACGAATTTTTGAGATGCGATGGGCGTCATATTCGAGACCTTCTGTGAAAAAATAAAAATGATCTCTGTGAGTTACTTCATTCCTATTTCCCTATTTTCCATTCCTAACAAGGGTAGCATTTGAATTACCTTAGTACATGAAAAGAAGTTAGAAAATATTAATAATACTAAAGCTTTTTTGGCCTGAATAAATATTCTGTGAATGGGTCTTATTCTTTCAAATTAAACAAAGGTAGTCTTAAACTCGTCTACCAATGATAAATGTAGTCAGTGCGAGTGAACTATTCATTTAAAAAAAAAAAATTTTTTTTCTTCATTTCATATGTTTAATGTGTGTGTTGCCAGAAATAAAAATTTATATATTATATTGTTTTTGAGTGTTTATTCAGCAACAGAATCAAACATTTAATCTATAAAAAGGAACAAAGATGAAGTTAACTATAAATTAAATACAAAAATTTAACTGAAATTTGAAGAAATGGTATTTGGAATAAAACCATACTTCATTTCTGAAATTATGATATTTTTAAATCAAAATTTGAAATGTTGGAAATCAATTCAACAGATGAAATTTTATTTTACCTTGATATGAGTACTATTTTACGATCACTGCATAAAATCAAAATTTTCATTTTTAAAATTAGTTAAAAATTATCTTTTGATGTATCCTATCATAAACTCCGTCAAAAAAAACTGAAATGCATAGAAAATCTGTCTGAAATATGTTTACTTAGAAAAAAAAATCTTTCTAAACTAAGCTTATATGAGATATTAATTAGTACAAGCTTTTAAGTGCTCTGCAGCTACTAATATTTACAACAGCTGAGAAGATTAATTAGGATAATTAAAGAGAGTATTTTCACTTTTTCGAGATCGTTTAAGTATTTTATTAAATAATGTTAAAGTATTTAGTCTTCGTGAATATCACAAGAATGAATACGATTAGTGTACGTCTCACAACTGGACAAAACAACGAGAAATAAGTTTCCCCAATTTTGAAAAGAAATTTTACTCGATTGCTAACAAGTGTACCTGTCAAACGCAAGGCTGTGGATGAAGACAAGGTCAGAAATGCACGTTTTGACATGACAGCTACTAAACGGGAGCAAAATGGAAAAAACACTGAAGTAATAATCAATTTAACTCATATTTTGAAACCATAATAAATTTTTCAGGATCCTTCTAAGAAAATGTTCATTTAAAGATAAATAAATGCCGATGATCTAAAAGGATAACGGTTTTTTATATTTATGACTCAGGAAAATGTATGTTTCAAAACTTCAAAATTGATTATAAAAAAAGTTTTAAGAATCCCTACTATAGGGAAAACAAATGGGGGGGGGGGAAAAATACTTTTAAAATAGAAAAACGATCATTTGAAAATGACGATAGCATAAAAAGGGGAAAATAAGATCTGATAAAAATACATTTTTAGAAACTTAGAGAGTGACTATTGTAATATTACAAAAAGTTTTTTTTTTTTTTTCCCTTAAAGACAAATCGTGTGTGAACGTAATATGGGTAATTTCTAGGATTTTTTGTTTGTTGTTGAAAGATGTTAAGTTTTAATTCCTTAGTTTCCTACTTCGAAATATATATTTTCATAACAGAATGTTTAGTTCTGAAGAGAAAAAAGAATTACAGTAAAACTACAGTATAACTACTTTTTGGCTCTGTGAAATGCTTTGGAGAATTGGCTCTAAATTCTTTTTAAATAACACCGGTAAAAAAACGTGTTTTTTAAACATGAATTTTCTTTCAAACTTCATACTTTGCGTAATACATTTTATACCTTAAAAGTTTACGAGTGATAATTTAATTTGCTGGTTTCGATATTCAACTGTTTCACTTTGTAAGCAATTGGAATATTGGAATTATGAGTAAAATTGAATTCTTTAAATAATTACTTTAAATTAATTAATTTTTATTAATTATAATTAATTTATCGTATTGTTATTCAAAACAACCGTGTATAGAAAATTTCAGCTCTATTGAGAGCTTTAAATTGCGAGAAAAAGCTTTTAAAGTTTTGACTCAGACATGGTTACAATGTGAGCAGAAGAAAACTCATTAAATAGCTAAAAACAAATAAACAAGCTCAAAAGCTATTGATCAATCACGAAACTTGTGCAGTAGAATTGTCATGGAAACGAACTCATAATAGCCGTCGTTTCGTTCGAGTCTCGGTTCCATTAAAGATGTGCTACCACTGTAGTCGAGTAGTCATAGATGTCGTTTTTCCTCGAGTCATGGGTTCGAGCCTTGATTTCATTAAAGACACTTCGTATAACGGAGCTTATGCGCGTTAAATCTGGGGAAACTTAATGTACTAGCGTTGGGCTGGTGGGAAAGTTTGGTGAGGGAAGTGTAATCTCAGGTCTCGTCCTCGTCAATTGACCTAGGTTCAAAATTGCGAGGTCCGCCGCCAATCACCCTCAGGTTGTTTCCAAGTGCAACATTAATTAAACAAACAATGAATAAATCCATTAAAAGCATGCCGTGTAAAGGAACTAAAGCACGTTAAATTTATAAGGACTCAGTCTTCAAGTAGACGTGGCGTAAGGATTGAGATAAATTATGTATCTAGTATCGACCACATCATTTGACGGTAGATCAAAATTACGAGATGTTTTGGTTGTGGATAGCGAACTATGTGCCTATCCACAGCCCAATGTGTGGAGGCTGTGTGCTAGCTGTTCAAAATTATATGCTGGAGGCGTTCAAAGAAACAGTTAAGCAAATTTTTAATGCCCTTGTTGTTTAGATGAGAAAATACTTAACGAAAAGTAAAGACTGATTACATCAATTCGATAAACTGCGAGCAGCGAAGATGTTGCCAATCAAAGGGCTTTGCACCATCACACAAGGGCTCCTGAATGGTTACATCTTCTCCGAAATTAACCGCCTGGATGAGAATGAAGCTTGTGACTGTTTACTGTTGTCGCATTGAGAAACAACACAAGGGCTATTGGCTCGAAAATTTGAGCTTCGGTCATGTGACGTAGATCATACCTGAGTCGAGAACCTCCTTCTCCAAACTCCAGCACTACGCCAATGGGAGGACTTAGAATCTAGTGACATCAGAGCTCGAACCCATGATTAGACGAAAACTGCTGGCCTCGATCATGGCCTCTTCACCACTAGGCTACTGCGGCCATGTGAATGAGGCTTAACGTAAATTGAAAGCAAATTTTATGTTAAATGAATATTTTTTTTTTTTTACTTTCAGTACTTGTACCGAATAAGTGTGTAACGATGTGACCATGATTGGCTGTGTTGATTTTACAACGTTTTTCTGAATTTCACTTGGTGTGTGTGTGTGTGTGAGAGAGAGAGAGAGAGTGTGTGTGTCATCAAATTTTCGATCGTTAATTTAACCAACTTCCCATCAAGCTAGAGCTTTGAAATTTTGGGATTCGTTCGTACTCGCCTAACAGTGCAATATTTAGAAGTTTGCGACAAGTTTTAACTAATATTTCAATAATTTTAATAAGTCAAAATATTCTTTCCTCTCGGCGCTTTTCGGATTGAGGAAAAAATTTCTTTCCCCCTCTGGGAGCACCGGGCACTCCCCTCGCTGCATGAAGTATCGTAAACCTTTTGTACTCACAAAGGGGAGATACTATCTCCCTTTTACTATCTCCGAGATAGTAAGGGTTGCTGACTTTTAGTCAATAATCATTCGCAAGAAAGAAAGTTTCAAATATTTGGCACCATGTCTTATCACAATAACTTTTTCTGAATTCTGGTTCCCATTTTTTTTTTTTTTTTAATAGAATGACTTTCAAATGCATGTTCTGATTTTATGAGTATTATGAATTTTTTTAATACTCTCACAAATGCCTCTTTTTAAGTAAATTTTAAAGTTAAAAATAACTAACAGTTTTAACTAATATTTCAATAATTTTCTCTAATAAACTTTGCCACCATATAAAAACGTTGTTTTTGAAAACGTTGGTTTTTATATCGAATTATTTTAAAACGTTTTTCTGAATTTCATTTGGTGTGTGTGTATGTGTGTCATCAAATTTTCGATCGTTAATTTAACCAACTTCCCATCAAGCTAGAGCTTTGAAATTTTGGGAATCGTTCGTATTCGCCTAACAATGCAATATTTGACATTTGCGACAAGTTTTAACTAATATTTCAATAATTTTAATAAGTCAAAATATTCTTTCCTCTCGGCGCTTTTAGGATTGAGGAAAAAATTTCTTTTCCCCCTATGGGAACACCGGGTACTCCCCACACGCCACATGAGGTATCGTAAAACTCACAAAGGGGAGATAGTAAGGGTTGCTGACTTTCAGTCAGTAATCATTTGCAAGAAAGAAAGATTCCAATATTTGGCGCCGTGTCTTATCACAGTAATTTTTTCTGAATTCTGACTCCCATTTTTTTTAATAGAATGACTTACAAACTTTTAAATGCATGTTTTGATTTTATGAGTATTATGAATTTTTTAATACGCTCACAAATGTCTCTTTTTAAGTAAATTTTAAAGTTAAAAATAACTAACAGTTTTAACTAATACTTCAATAATTTTCTTTAATAAACTTTGCCACCATATAAAAACGTTGTTTTTAAAAAAGTTGGTGTTTATATCGAAATTTTTCTATATGCATGTATATTTGATTGCAATGATACATATTTTGAATAGATTTTTTTACTACATGTCAATGCTTTTTCATGTGCAGATGAAAATGTAATTTTTTAACTTTGAATATTTTAATTCTTACAGCTTGATAGAATTAGAAAATATGACTGGTTTTTATTTCTTTTCATAAATTTCTGAACATTGTTCAATGCATTCATTATATTTTTGGAAATTTTCAAAAGATACTTTTTTTTTTAAATAACATATGGCTCATTTTGCAAGTATAGAACTTAAATTGCTTTTCATTATGTTTTATTTTTTTAAAAAAATGCAGAAATTCTGGTTTTTCTATATTAGGCGGCGAAATAAAATGATTAATTTAAAAAAGGCCAAAATGCATTCCACAGTTTAAAAAACATTTAAAATAATTTATGTTTCTTACATATTTTGATAATTATAAAATGAATAATTTCGGTTGTTTATCTTAATGTAAAGTGCAAAATCTGTGCATGACTTTCAAATCTTATTGTTTCTAATCATTTGATAATTTGCAGGAACGGTATCAGAAGTTAAGATTCGATCTATATTTTGAAAACTGTTGATTAAGATTTTTAAAATAATAATTTTTTTTTCTTTACCATTACAGTAAGTATCTAATCAAAAACTGATTTTACAACAGATTAGGAACTAAATACTTTTCAACAAATTGTTGAATTTGTTTGCATCAATGTAAAAGTTTTATCAAAAATTTCAGAAATTCTAAGGCGGAGTTTGAAAATTCGAAAATAGTCTATTTATACTGTTAAGTGTTAATAATAGGAGGAAATATGTAACTTGGCATTTAAATATATTATAATAAATTACATTAAAAGTTAATAGCAAGGTCTTAAAATATTTTATAATCATCATAAATTTCATATTTCAAATGAAATTATATCGCATGAAATATAATTTATTTATAGATAAATGCTTTATTTTAAATTTATTTTTGCGATCCTTACATCAGAAATAACTTTGTCTTTAATTGTAATTAAAACATTTAAACTGGATCTCTCGATTTGAAATATATATTCAATATTAAAGTATCTCTTAGCAAAACATTCATGGTTTTCAAATATCTTCTTAACCTACTTGCCTTTACCTCTACTGGTAACTCGGCTATTTGATAAATAAAATCGAAGCTTTCAGTAAGCTAAAAAGATACATCGAAATATCGACAAAAAACTGCGCAAAGGTAATCTGTTAACTCAAGGTCAGTAACAGCAGGAGTACATTTGAAAATAATAATCTATAATGACGTAGAATTTATAGAAATCACTTTTTTTACGATTTCATTTAATTTTTGAAAATGCAAAAGATATATGTTTTGGATTAAATGTGTTATTAATATCAATCAATTGAATAAGAAGATTTTGGTATTATTTGAAGACACTGATAGAAAAAAAATTTATTAAAAAATGAATTAATAATAGATGGCGCCCTACACTGAAAACAGATTTAACACGTATAAGGGGGGGGGGAATATTTTCTTTTTTTAAAAAATTAATTTGAGATTTGTCCTCACCCTTGACCGCAGTACGAAGTCCGCGATCCTCGCTCATTTAACCTCGTGTAAGTACAATATTCATATAACACCATTTCATTCCAATCAATAGGAATGATTTGAGCAGCAACCCTTTTATTAATGTCGGATTATTAACGGATATTCGGTGGAGGTTATACTAATAACGTTTTTAAATGATTCAAATTTAATTGATTTGTTTTTATAAAGGTCGCATTAGAAACAACACAAAGGCTATTGAAGACGGACCTCATCATTTTGAACCTCGGTCAAGTAACGAGATTCAAATTTGAATTTCATTAATTTTTTCTCTTTAAAAACATTTTCATAAAAATTTCTTCTAAAATTTTTTCTTCTAATGATCTTGTTTTATAGTGTATAAATCAATAAATAAATTAGAATGAACGAAGAATTTTTAAGAAGGCCACGACTTTAACCTGATTCGCTGAGGGGTGTATGGAGCGAAAAAAGATAAAAAACCCTAATCAAACCATTTTTGCAATACGAAGTTTTAACAATGGTTAATTCGAAATTTACCAGTGGGGCATTCGAAACTTAAATGCACTTTCTATCGTATCAATGAATTTCTATAGCTTCCTAAATTATTATAAATGCCTGTTATATCCCCAAACAGTCTGTTAAAAATGTCAAAATCTCAATGAAGGTTAAATGATAGACAAGCTCCAGTGAATTACCACTTGTGCTCAAAGTGTGGGAGCCAAGTTTAACTGAAAGACAAGTAAAAAATATACCAAAATAATACTTTTAAAGGCGATAAACTTAAAGAAAAAATAAGAATAAGAAATTGAAATTGTCTTTGCTAATTTCATTTCAATATGTGCTAACATTTTTCTTTTCCCTTTTTTTTTGTGTCAAGTTCTCGAAAAAGAAGAATTATTCAAAATCAACATTAATTAGCGTAAAGCAAGCGTACTTCCGAGTCCTAGGCTCACCAAAAGCAATTACTATCAAGAAAAGAAAAAAAATTCTTCCAATTCGAAATGTATTTTTATTTTCTCATGCGAAACATTCTAAAATACAAAAGCGCTACCAATATTAACAACAAAAATAATAAAAACAGACGATTCTGCCAGAAAAATAAAATATTAAATTAAATATTAAAATAAGAGCAAAGGTAAGCTATTAAAGAAGACAATAATATTCTGTTCGGATATTAAAATAAAAGCGGATGATAAAATATTAAATTAAACATATCTTAGCAATGTAAACATACTTTAAGAAAACTAAATGTAATTACAATCTCTCTCATAATCTATTTTACAATGGTAATCTCTTAAGCTTAACACTCTGCATCCTTTATTTTATGCCCATGCATTTTTGTTGATATCATTTTCTCAAAACAATAACGTGTTGGCACATGTTAAAAATAATTCTATAATAAGAACAATTCTGTTGCAGAAAAATCCACGGGAACGCTAGTGAAAGTGATAACTACTATTCGAATACAATTAGAAATTATACAATTATTACACAATACAAGAAATTATACAAAAAATTCGAATACTATATTTTAATGAAAATTTGTAATTATTTTTCAAAATAGAATTTTTTTGGAAACTTCAAGTCGATGACCATTTTGTTGTTTTGCATTCATGGTTAAATTATTTTGTGGATAGGAATTGTAAAAAGTTTTTGAGCTTTTATGTTTTGAATATTACGGTTTCCAAAATTGATTTGAAAATTTTTCTTTACAGTTTAGCTGTAAAAGTTTCAGTAGACTCTTGTCTGAGGTATTTGTGAATGACTCTGTTCCCAAGATACTAAGGAGCGTTAATTATTATCGTTAGAGTTTTTCTCTTCATTGTTTGTATTGTTTTCAAGTTCCTTGAAGCATTAAGACGAATGATGATTGCATCATGTTGGGACTCGAGTCAAGATTCCTGCAACGTCATCCAGATTTATTTATGCTGTTTCATGTTAAATCAAATTAAATGTAACGGTAAAATTATTATTTATTCATTAATTTATTTTGAATTTAATATTATACTTATTTTATCATTATATGACAGATATTCATATTCGTTACCAACCGACAATTAAAAAAACAATTACTTTTTCTTTAAATTATATAAATTTTGAGGGCGCAAATGCTTCAGTTTTATTATTTATATTCTTTATACTGTTTTAATACATGTAGGTTATTTATTCCTATTTGCTGTTAACTAACATAGAACTTCTTGCGTTATCGTATGATTTATGTTTTTACCTTTTGAGTGTCATAATTTTTCCTCAAAAGTTGTTCGCTTGAAGTATTTTCTTGTATTCCCCCCCCCTTCCGAGTGACATTATTGACTCATTTTTGTATTTTCTTATAATGCGATATACAGCACGGTAATGCTACATATTTTTCACTCACCCAAAAATTCTTTAGTGTAACTGCTTTATACTTTTATTTTGTCTTATAAAGATGTTCTAATTATGGATTTCTTTTACTAATAACTTCAAGAACAAGAGTAATTTCAGGAATCAAGGAATAATTTTATTGCTCAGCGCTACCGTTTCTTTCTTCATTTGTTATTTTACCAATCAGAACAGTTCATATTGTTCAGAAATTAGTTAATTATATTAGAAATCTGAAATTAGGTAATCAGCTCAATAGTAACAATAATAATTATTAAAACAATTTATTAGAATTCTTAAGTGAAATTAAAAAAAAATAATAACAGTAATTCATTATTTTTTTTTACCGGCATACAGATTATAAGTAATCCATAAGAGCTTGTATAAAGAACTTAATAATGTATGCTAATTGCATCACATTTAATAGAAACTTTCAATTGAATAAAATACAATACACCCGTCCCTCGATTTACACGTTTTCGATTTACACGGTTTTTTAAATTCAAATAAAAAAAAAAATTGTCAAACTGTCAAATTCCGCATAATTTTAATTCATTGATTTGGTAACACCACATGTGCATGTATATGCGTCAAGATTACCTTTATAATAATATATCGAGCGATGAAAGTGAAATTATACAAACCCGTAAAAGAAGAAGACCTGTCGTTGAAAGTGATAGTGATAGCAGTGTAGATGAAAACACTTTGAATTTATAATAACTAACCTCAATTTTGTTTGAATTTTGTTTTTTATTTTATTTTATATTGAATAAATGATTGAAAACACTTTGAATTTATAATATATATTGAATAAATGGTTTAAAACGCATGGTTATAGCTGTTTTCGATTTACACGGTTTTTCATACAAAAATTTTAATTTTCGCTTTACACGGTTTTCTCAGGAACCAATTAACCGTGTAAATCGAGGGACAGGTGTACTTCGAAATTAGAAAGAAAATTTTCAATATTTGCAAATGCTTAATATCACAAAGATTACAGATGATAAAAATGCATAAAAAAAAACCCGGCTTCGAATAAAACAGCCAGCATGTTGTACCCACCAGGTTTCGAACCTGGGACCTTCTGCGTGTTAGGCAGATGTGATAACCACTACACCATGGGTACTTGCCACTTTTATGAAAACTTGTTATTATTTCGTAGCTGCAAAGAGTGAAAAGTTCTTTGCGTTTATTTTTATCTATTTCCTCATTTATTAAAGTAGATCAAAAGGTCGCAATTGGAGTTATTTAGTGGAATATTAATGAATAAATCCTAATCTTAAGAATATAACATTTACTTGTTATTGAAGCAGTCTGAATACCATATAGGTAACTTTATTGATACTTAAGATTTCTACTCTAATGTCTTATAAATATTGTATTTTTATTCACAATTAATTAAAAAATTCACGAATTTTAAAATAGATTCTGATTCTGATTATTTGTTTGCTAAAATAAGTTTAGAAAATAATAATTCGAATTAAAAACCAACGTTTTTAAAAACAACGTTTTTATATAGCGGCAAAGTTTATTAAAAAAATTATTGAAATATTAGTTAAAACTGGATGCAAATATCTAAATATTGCATTGTTAGGCAAGTAAGAACAGTTCCCAAAATTTCAGAGCTCTAGCTTGCTGGGAAGTTGGTTAAATTAACGATAGAAAACTTGATGACACAGTGATACACACACAGACAGATACACACCAAGTGAAATACATAAAAACGTTAAAACTAACTAAAATTAATTAATTCATCCGGTAAATTAAATGAATGGAATGCATTTTTACCCAACCACCCTTGGCGACAAGAATTACTTAGCGATATTTTGCTAAATGTGGCTACCCTGTTCCGTTTTACGGACTTAAGTTAAACAAAAAATAAAATAATAATAATAATAAATAAAAACCAGCCAAGTTTGGAGCAAATTTTTGAAATCGCGCCAAGTGATTGGGCTAAACTGCATTATTAAAGAAAATATTAATTAAAACTTATCGCAAACGTCTAAATATTGCATTGTTAGGCGAGTACGAACGATTCCCAAAATTTCAAAGCTCTAGCTTGATGGGAAGTTGGTTAAATTAACGATCGAAAATTTGATGACACACACACACACTCACACACACACACACACCAAGTGAAATTCAGAAAAACGTTGTAAAAAAAAGTATTAAAACTTCATCTCTGCACATGCTGCTTTTAAAGCTAAACGTAGATCTAATTATCACTTCACATATTTTTTAATCTTTAAAAATAAATAAACACCTTGACATGGGGCTCTGATCCATGATCACGAGATTAAAAGTTTCATACTTTACCGATTGAGGCAGTCGGGCGACGAAGTATATCGAAACACATTAGCCTAAACTCTGTTATAAAGGGTGAATTAATTACTGCACAACTTTTTTTTTTCAGATCCTGTAAAGTACGTATTTCAAACTCACTGCACGTGGGCCACATGCGGCTTACAACAAATATTTTGGCGGCCCAAACCAACATTAATGCTTGTAATAAAAAATTATTAGAAATATAGTAGCTAAATTTTTGAAATTTCTAATTATACATAATTATTCATAATGAACCACAAAGTTCACTATTAACTATTAGTATTATGTTGAATCCACGCACCATTTCTCCCATCAGTAGTTAGAATACTTTAGCAGCCGGTAGTAAATTAATATTATTAGACCTCTACTGTCTTGCTTGGTGAACCTAATATGAAATAGGCCACTTTCAGAGAACAAGGAGGGGGGAATTTATAAATTTGGGAGGCTATTCTGTGTCTAGAAAGTTAATGTTCGAGAAAAAATATTGACTTTTATTACGAATTTTTATTATTTTGTGTTACCGACTGGTCATCGACTATAGGTTCTAACATTCAGTATGCCTTTATCTAAACCAGGTGGTTATAAAACTATAAGAAAAATCGTTGATGAACATCGGTACTTCCAATATTAGTGGGAATAATTGTATTTTTGTTGTCATATAAAATATAAAATAATTTGCTTCAAGCGTAAGAATGTTATTAATGTACGAAAGTTATATAACATAAAATCTCATTATGAACAACCTAAGTACTGTGATACGAATCACTATTAATAGTATACCTATTTATTAAGAAGTATTTTGAAGATAAAAACTATCGCCTTATCTACATATGGTGCGGACCAAATGACTTTCACTTGTTTAAAATTGGCCAGTGGCGAGAAATGAGGTAGACACCCCAGCTGTATAGCCTGTAGTCAAAAAGATTATGTCTTCGGGACTGGAGGTGGATAACAACGATATTGATGAGCTTGAGGTAAAGCACAGATAAGAGATGCCCACCGAAAAGCTTAAATTATACAGTTGCATTAAGTTTTACAGCAAGAAATTAGAGTGAAAAGTTTGCCATAGGAAATGAGGAGATTACAAGCAAAAACCAACAATTTTCTGGCGCAATAAAAAAAAAAAATGCGAAAAGCATGGGAATCTGACGCATCGCACACTTAGCACCATCACCTTTATAAGAATGTGGCTATGTTCTCTACAAATTTATTGCTGTGTTGTAATTTCATTAAATTTTGAAGCGTCAGAAAAAAGTCTCTCAACAGCTTTCTCGTAAAAAAAAAGAATTACGTATATATATCATAAATAATAAATAAATTATTTCAATTTTTTTCTGCAAATCGAATTCGTTTTCCAGGTTAGTTCATTTTGAATAAGAAGAAAATATTCACGCTTAACAATGATATATAATTTTCTTTGAATAAACGTAAAACACAAAAATTTCTGAGTACTTTTTTCGGCATGGAGAACATTATCATATTTTATATAACTTATAAGGAAAAAACTGTTTCGCTTAACGAATGTCTTGCATTACGAGTCAAAATCTGAAACGAATTATATTCGTTAAGTGAGATTCCACTGTATATTCGGTTTTTCCCACTTTTACCAGAACAATTAACAAGGTACGAGATAAAATAAAGGATGCTGAACAAATTAAATTATTTGTATTAAGAATAAAATTTTGGTAATATATTTTTTTGATTTCATTCTATTGTTCCTTCAATTGCATAAAAAGGCACTAAAATAATCATACCTTATTTTCCATCCTCTCTCTGTCTCTTTTGCATAAGAAAAAATGATTCAAATGCTTGAATTACTTTCAATGTTATGTGTTTTTGTCATTGCGTTTGTTTATATTCTTCTTTACATTCTTAGAAAAAAGCTACATTATACATTTGACATTCTTCCAACATTACATTATCTCGATCGGGTGTAATGGAAATAATAATAATAATAATTGCCTCTAAAAGATATACTGTTAAAAATATCGAACTTTGTTCACTTTCTCTCTCTTTTTTCATTATTTGTAAGCTTATTGAATGAACTAGAATTATATCTTATCATGATCGCTTCTCTACTTTCACCGTTGTGAAGTAAACAGTGATTAAATTTCATTTTCATTCATGACACTAGCACACAACTTAAAGTATATTTAATCTATGTTACCGAACAATAACAAATCGATAGTAATTACAGAAAGTAAAATATTGGTTTTGTGAACATATTTGTGCTATGTTTCTTTGTTTCTCTTCCTGTTGAAGTAATTTAATTGATAAATTTCAACTATTTTGTTCAGAGCTGATAATTTATTTTTTACTTTCCCAGATAACTATTTCGATAAATAACAATAGAAGAATTTATCTATGCAGATTAAATACAATGAACATGTCTTAAATCAAGAATATAACTCATAATCACGGAATTAACAATTGCTTTGTGCATGCTATTTTTGAAGTTGTAGTAAATGAAGACAAACTAAGGTTGTTTTTTTTTAAATGTTTAACCTTTGAAATATGTTATAGGAACTGAAAGTATTAATTTAATTTCTTGTATTGTTTTTTTTTTTTTTATATTTCTAATAGCTTGTTTTTTTAAAATCCAATACATAATTACGTTATGTGTGAACCTATGTAATTAAGTTAATAATAATTAGGTTTGCCCGAATATATTAAAACACTAAAAACGCTTATAAAACCGAAATATTTCGATGTTTTATTATACTGTTAGAAATCAGGATTTCGATGATCAAAATTTGTCTGATTATTATTATTATTATTTAACGAAATAGTTCTTTTAGTCAAGTGACAGATTAATTTCTTGGCTCCAAATAAATACTAGCTTTTGCATTTATAAGTATATTTCATTATTTGTCGTGTATGAGAAATTAAATTATATTTCAATGATTTCAAAGATGCATTTACTAAAAGTATTCTTTCGTATCACACTTCCAAGAGACATTTTTTGAAAAAATGTGAATTAGCATTATATCAGTAATAGAGAATTAGTCATACACATATTTTTATTATTAATATTTTTCTTCAATCCTGAACTTCTACAATGAAAATTTGTGATTTTTCTATAACTCGCGTCTTGTGCAAACGATTTCGGCTCTAGTAAGATATAAGAACTAAAAATATGTTAATACTACACAACTCGACGGTAAAAATAAAGGCTGAAATATTAACTCAAATTTTACTTCGTGGAATGTTTATTTTGTTAACAACCCCTCGTTTTTGGAAACAAACGTCACTTTCATGAAACAATCATAAAAGTAAAAGGCAGACGGGATTTCCCAACTTTCTCTGTTATTGATTTCATAATAGTTAGTCATTTTTAACTATTTCACGAAATGATTAGAATGATGATAGAAATGAATAGTTGTAATTTTACTCACACTAACGCATATTTATACTTCATTTAAAGGGGATTTGTACAAATTAAGATTTGTAAGTAAAATTAAAATTAGTTTTCAAAACTTTTTAAGTACAAACTATTTTTTAATGAAACCTTTTCTAAAATGAAAAGTAATCATTAAATGCTTGTCAAAATTGATGAATGTAAAAATGAACGTGATAAGGAGAAAAAAAAAGTCATGATAATCAGAACTAATGAAGGAAATAAATTTTGAGAATGGAATAATTAATAAAAACGTTCTGAGAAACAATAAAAGATGAAAACGGAACAGCTTTAGTATCGCTCACTTGCCAAATTTGACGCCCTTTTTTGGCGACAAGTATAGTGTCTTAAAAAAGGGTTATCATCAAAATTTCCAACGAAAATCCATGTTCAAAAAATAAATATACATGTTTCAAATTTATAGATATTTTTAAGGGTTCTAGCGCATGAAGGTGAAAATAAAATGCCGAGTTTAAGATTCTTTCTTTTTGTGACATTTATGTTTTGAAAATTATTCATGTAACTTAGGAATTTTTTTTTATGTGTCCCTGATATGATATTTCAATCATTTTATCGAACTATAAAAGAATTTTTTATTCAAAAAATTATTTCCCTTTAAGTTGAATACGGACATGATTTTACAGATATATTTGGATTTATGTGCTATTTTTAATATATATATATATATATATATATATATATATATATATATAAAACACATCGATCAATAACTCCCGAGACTAACCCAGAGATGGCGCTCGTAGTAAACCAGTAACCAGGTCTTTCTAGAGTACTAATCTTTGCTTGAAACGTGTCAAAATTTTAAGTCAATCGGACCAGGAAAAAGGTTTTTTGAAGTGAAGTGAAAAAGGTTTTTTCCAAGTGGGTGCCGCGATTGCTTTCGATGGAGCAACGAGTCGATGATTCAGAAAGCTGTTTATCGCTATTTACTCGCAACAAAAAGATTTCTTGTGAAAAAAAAAAGAAAAGAAAAAAATTTGGGAAAAAAAAAAAAAGATTTGGAAAAGCGTTGGAACGATTGTATCACCCTAAAAGGGGATTAACAAAAGGTGTTATGTTGATGAATAAAAAAAAATTTGCAAAAAAAATGTTGTTTTCAATTTTAGACTCGGGAGTTATTGATCGATGTGTTATATATATATATATATATATTGTAAAAATGTATATGCAAAATATTTTACTCGTTATATAGAAAACAAATCAAAAAATATAATGAACCTGATCTTTTAATGATAGTATTGTATATTTTCCTAGAAACAATTACAGAGCTTCGTAATTTCAGAAATTTATAATTTTTTTTTCATATAAAAAACTATTTCAAGTTAGGTATCCCTTAGAGTGCCATCCAGTGGGATGTGGTATGAGTTGATACAAATTATCATTTATAGCCAAACTTGGCGGTATTTTTTGGCAAAAAATTTGGGTGGGTCATACTAAAGGCTAGGTAGTATGATACTACTTTCATACATAAATTTCACAAATCCCATTTGCATCACAATATGTATTTATAAATAAATCCTCGGGAAGTATTGACCAGATGGATTAAGCCCTAAAATTTGTTATTTGAACAAAAATTTTCTAAAATTTTGTAAATTTACTGTATTAACAGGAAAATATTGAAAAAAAGAAAAAAAAAATTTTTTTAAAGTTACCGAAATATGCTTTCAAAAATAAAAATTTGGAAATTTTATAAAAATAACTAAACATTATGTAACAAATAAATATTTTATTAATATAAATGAAAAGTCGTTAGCTTCTTAAAAAATTTTAAATTAATAATAATTCTTTACAATGAAATACTTTTTAGAAAATAAAAATAATTATTCATTATATATTACGGAGATTTCTCCTCACAGAAGGCGTTGGCTGAATTTGAACCAGTTTTCTATTTGATATTTTTCCATTTGATTAAATTTTATCATGTATGTCGCCCGGCTAGCTCAGTCGGTAGAGCACGAGACTCTTAATCTCGGGGTCGTGGGTTCGAGCCCCACGTTGGGCGGTAATAATTTTTTTCCGGAAACTTTTATCGTACATCTAATAAAATAAGAGCAGTGGTATGAAGTGATGAACGAAAGCATTGATGAAAAACTATTCAATAATGAAATAGGATCCAACCGGGTTTTCTTTTGAGATTTTAATTTATAACAATAAATAAAAATCCTTAATTTTATTTATTTGTGCATTTTACATGTAGGAAATTTAAGAATCATTAATGAAATATAAAGGAAGAGAATTCGCTGAAATATCGCAATAAAAAAATATCGAGAAACATTTTGTTACAAATGGGGGGGAAAAAAGTTTAATCTTATGTTCATAATTATGCCTCAAATCAACATAAGATTTATCCTATATTATCCATTACACAATACTCATTTGAACGGGAAAATATATAAAAATGAAATTTATTTCACAACCATAAATATCTAAGTTACTTTTATGACTAAAAATTAAAAAAATAAAATTCTTTTTTTCAGCGTTTTCTTCTGGAAATTTTTGACAAGTATACTTTCTCCTCCTGACCGTAGTACCCATGGTGTAGTGGTTATCACATCTGCCTAACACGCAGAAGGTCCCAGGTTCGAAACCTGGTGGGTACATTAGTTATTTTTTTTTTCTTTCAAAATTTGGTTCGATGTATCTGTACTATTAGTTTCAAAAATTTTTTTGTGCTCTTCTTTCAAAATATTAATTTACAAGCATAGGAGATATATTTATATCGTACAACATTTATTTTTGGATATTTTAGCAACTGTTGTTATGAAAAAAAATAGTAATAAAAAAATGAAAAATCGGAAACTTTAAATTTTGTATTAATACTAAAATGCTTTAAATTTTAAGTTTGAATAATAATTAATAACATCTCAATTTCAAATGTATCTGAAATTATATTTATGTATATAAAAAAAATAGTAGATATATTTATTCTAATATTTTTTGAAACTTCGTGTAAATTATTTATATCGTACAACATTTATTTACGAATATTTCAGCAACTGTCGAAATGAAAAAAAAAAAAAAAGGAAAAAAAAAAATGTAAGACCAGCGGAAAAAACAATTTTTGATACTTTAAATTTTGTATTAAAGCTAAAATGCTTTAAGATTTAAGTTTGAGTAATATTTAATTACACATTTTCAAATGTATCTGAAATTAAATTTATATATATAAAAAAATAAGGATATGATGATTATATATTTATTATAATTATTTCTCTAACTTCTTTTTTCACTTAAATACTTAGAATTCGGGAAGTAGCTTTTTAATGAAACACAATTGAATAACTCATAGCAGTAATTATCAGTCTTCTATTAATATTAAAATATTGTTCGAAATCATGTTTTATTCATAATGCTTTTTACTCTTTTAAATACGTACCATAGACAATTTTTCTTAAGTCGAGAAATATTTCGATTGTGATCAATTTTTCTGATCATACGAATAATCTATTGTAATCAAAGAAAGAACATTTCTCACCACTTAAAAACTAAATTCATTAAATAACTATGCAAGAAAAAAATTAGTTAATCAATTGAATTACAATTATTCATGAGATTGTAGAAGAGTAAAATTTATTGGAATTTGTAGATCAGAATTTAAGAAATCGCAATAATTTAACCTCTATAATTAATGATAAATTTTTGTATTCATTTGATTTCTAATTTTCCTCTCCTTCCCCCCCCCCCCCCATCGTAAGCGGTTCAATTAACAAAATGAGATAATCTATTTTGAGAAGTAGGTCTTTGCCAACTACCTGCATTATTTTATCATAAATTCGACACACTTTTTTTTACTTAACAAAATAATCCCAACCTGAAGAAATTGCAGAATTGAATTTTTTCCAATATAGATCTTTTACCGCTGAGTTTCACGATCGGCCATAAACTAATATATTACATAGATGGCTAAAAAGTACTTGTTTTTGAAGACAGATGGCGGTGCTAAAGCTAGTTGTTATTGTTACCATTGTGTAATGCCATCTGTTAAACTGTGCTGCAACAAATATAACACTAATTCACAGATTATTTTTGATTTGGTAGCCCTTTGTTGCCAGATTACAATTTAATTGTTGCCACATCAAGTTGTCACCATCGACTAGAGACGGATACCTCATCATACACCAAAAAACGTTAAAAGTTAAAGAAAAAGTAGAGCGATGTAATGCTATAAAAAGTTAAAGAAAAAGTAAAGTGAAATATTACTGTAAAAAAGTGTGTGTGTGTTTAAAAAAAAAAAAAAAAGGAAAACCATACCTCTGTATGCAAATGAAAAAAAGTAAAACCTTTTTTCAATTTTAAAAAAATACCTGGTAGTACTTTTCTAGAATTGTGAACAAATAGATTCGTTAAGATTCACCAAGCAATTTTTATCCCTTTAATTGAGGGGAAATGCATATTTTTAATTTGCGATATAAAAGCAAGCTTATTAATAGACACTATAGTATGCATATATTTATGAATAAAATTTGTAAATTTGTTTTACTCATCTTACCAATATCAACCCATCAAAAAATATCTTTTATAATAAAGCTTGTATTATAATGAAAGAATTTTTTAAAATGGTTATTGATAATTTTTTTTATCCAGGCTTTTTGTAAAGTGTGTGTGTGTTTTACACACGCAAAAAAAAAGGACTCTCTCTCTCTCTCTCTCTCATGGATTAAAATAAAAGCAATTAACTGAGGAACATGTGTAATAAAAATGCCTTATTTCTTATTTTGTATTGCTTTTAAATAAATAAATAAATATTAAGAATTCTCTTAGGTCTTTAAAATCCAACTAATTTTCCAATCTATCTATATATTTGTAGACAGAGTAGTATTATTGATCAAGTTGACGAAATTGGAGTTTAGGGGTCTTTTAATAATTATTGCGTTACTTTATTTTCTGTTACCAATTATTCTCTGATATAGTTTAATTATTGATGTCTGTTAAGAGTTTGAAGTAACTGAAAGCAATGAAACATCCTAAATATTAATGTTCTCCTTTTCTAAGAACTTATTTCCTTTTCTACATAGATAGAGTAAAAAATCTTCTAATAATACTTTTAATATGATATCTTCTCTCTTTCACAGAATGGAATATTCGTGAACAACCGACCAAGGTCTTATAATCTGTGGGTGTGCTGACATTATTCATAATGTGTTGTGATGGTGGTGAACATGATTATTAATATATATTTAAAAATAAATGAAAATTGGCCAGTCTTTAATAAATTTTCTCATTTAGTTTTATATTAGATAATCGAAGTTGAAAACGTACTCCTTAAAGTTACGCACGTGGCAGCGGTGGTGAAACGGTAAGCATGACTGAATGCGAGAACTGCCTATCTAGGTTCGATTTTTGGTGGTTTCGGTTTGAGGTAGGTGGTCGTGGGTCAGTTGAGCATTTTTACAAATTTTAACTATAGTCAAAGGTTTCGGAATTAGAGAAATTTCCTTGTAAACTCTAGTTTCCCATATTGATTATAAAAGAACTATTATGAAATATTATTGATTATAAATATTTCATACAAAAACTTTTAATTACAAACAGCTATATTGTAAATTCTAGAACTACTTTAAGTCCAGATTTTAAAGATCAAAGTGTTTTTATTTATTATAAAGAGAGAATTTTTAAAAACCGTTTTATTAATTATACATTTAAAAGTGCTGGCTGATTTCTAGAGCAATTAAATTGCTAAAGGTTAAATTTAATTTCTTGTTTTATTATAAACCAATACAATCGGCTAAATACTCCGTTTTGAGGATATATCTAATTGTTGAGTCAACTCCAAAAATAAAATGCACTATGAAAAATCAAAATAACAAACCTTTGAAACTTGTAAAAAATGATTGTAATATTAAATGTTTAACTAAGGCTACTGTGATATACGAAATCAAAATATTGGCTTCAATTACTGTATTTAAGATGAAAAAAACTTTAAAGAAATTTAAATTAATATTTTACAAAAATTTAATCAACGAGGAGATAAAGAAAAAAAAAACTTTAGGCATTTTAGGGAATCTATTTCTTAGAGATAAATTAAATATTCAATCGGACGTATGATGTAAAGAAAATATATAAATATAAAATAACAACTTAAGAATAAAGCTATACTCTTGTTAAGAAAATGTAGTTTGTTTTTGAAAGTAAAGAAATTTTTGTAGAATATCCCTTATAATTTTCATGTTTTAATAAATATAGTTCGTAATGTGTTGTAAAGGTAGCACTGTTGTTATAAATCAAATTTAAAAATTGTAGTTTTAAATACATACTTATTCTTATCTTTTTAAATTGTCTTAGAAAAAATTTCAAACCTTTAAAGTATTTTTTCACCCAAATATTTTTTTTTAATATTTTGATAAACATTTAAAAATATAGAGTGCTATTTGATCGTATAAATTATTTTCATTAAAAACGTGCAACCATATTTTGTTGAATAGGTGCAACAAAAAAAATGTATTAAATGATAAAATTAATGTTGTGATAAATAAACTGTTATTTTCATTTCTGAATGCAATAAAAATTTTTTTTTGAATGTTGGCATATGAAGATATTTCGCTTTAGACATTTCAAACGCTATCTTTTATAAATCAGCGTCATACGCTTTCATCATGTGTTTATCTTCCTCCGTGTCTTTCATGAAATATCTTTTTAAACAAAACATTTTATCAAGAGTTGCATCGCACTTTTTTGGAGTTGTAACAATAAAGGTTTGTCAAAAGTATGAATAATACTAAAATTTATTAGAATTAATATTGCAAATCGAGGGCTTGTGACTCTAACAATTTGTTTGATTAGTTAGGGATTTTTGGTGAAATGCTAGTTAATAGTTTTATTGAACACTTTTCTTTTCTGGTATTACTGCATAAAAAGCCAAAGTTTTTAATTGTTACGGTAAAAAACTAGAGAGATTTATTTTAGGGAAAAGAATTACAGTGAAGCTTCGTTAAGTTTGACTAATTGAAACCAGAGCCAGTCCAGGTTATCGAAAACTCAGGTTAATTGGAGAATGAGTAAAAATCAAATAAGAAAAATATACTTAGAGAAAATAATTCTTTTTATATTAAACAAATCTTAATTACAGATGATAAAGCGTCTAACTACTTTGTGAACATTAGAAGTGAAATTAAAGTTGTTTTATTACATTTTCCATTTAGACAATATAGCACCGTATACCGTTTGTCATTGGTAATAGGAGCTGTAATGTAAGTTTTCTTGATTTTATACAGAATATTTGTAAAGTATCTTTCCTTTACGATATTTATAGTAGTTCGAAGATTTCAGAAAAGAAAATAATTTTTCAAAATATGTGCACAAAACATTAAATGTTTTTATGGGAAAATTAGTAGATCGTTTTTTAAATGTAGAAAACATAATTCTTCCTCCAAAATTCTTAGAACATATTATCTGGATACCTGAGTTGAAAGGGCATAACTTAATGAGATTCTACTATATTTGTAAAATCTTTTTTACAACATTTACGTAAAGATTTTCTTCGTTCTGGTCAGTTTTTCACAGCATTTTAATTTACAAAAAACCTGTACCTGGTTACCAAACTGTAACAATTACCAAAATAACACAAAAACTTTTCTCGATTTGAAATTCATTCCTTGACGAAAATTTGAAATCCATACTTGATAGTATATAGTAAAAAAAAAATTCGTAATAATTTGTGGCATTTTGACTAATTACAACAGTTGAAAAAATCAACAATTCCACTTTTAAAAATATTGGAAAGTACGAAAGAAAATATCTAATATTTATAATGGCTTGTACTAAATAATACAGCGAAAATACTGGATAAGCCCACAGCAAAAACTCGAAGGCGGATATTTCTAATGCTAAAGTTGTTATTGCATTCTCAGTCCAAGCGTCACTGAAGCTAAATTCTTGAAGGTGTGAAATTCATTAACAAATTTAATATAACAACCATTCGCGAAGTGTTTCTTTCCACCGTTGAATCTATTCATTTGTCTGTGAGCGGTCAAGACAGCAGAAGGTCACTCGTTCAATTATCATCGGGTAACTCACCTGACCGAAACTCAGGGTTTAATTTATCGTTTAAAGAAGCAGCGCGAATTACACCTGAGGTCAAAAACCTTGCAAATCGAGTTTAGGCAATAAATGCAAATGACGCTTTTGTAAGAGCCTGGGTAACAAAGAGGTTCTTCGACCGGGGAAGGTTTTGTAACCATTTGTGAGGGAGAATTACTTAACGAGAGAAGTAACGAAATCGTTTGAGCTCGTGTTTATCTCTTGAATGATAAAACTATTTTTGAGTGATGTGTTGGAGAAATGTGGCGATTGCGTAATTGGAATTTTGAACTACTTTAACACAAAATTGAATTTTTTTAATAAGCAATTGATATTTCAAAATATCCATACTCATGCATTTTCTTCTTGCGATTGTAATATTCATTTGTTTAATTCATGTCGCAATAGAGCTATTGTATGGTCTATGACGATGGATTTTATTAACAGATTACAAAGAAGACATCTAAACTGTTACTTCATTCACCTAACTTCCACACCATGCAGTGGTATCGTCGTTGATAAGAAGTCATGGTCGCGAGTTCTTGGCAGGCATTATTCAAGCCTGGCAAGAAGAATCAATGAAGATCTATCATGGGGAATACTAAGGGCTTTTGCATTAAATACATTCAAGGAGAAAAAATTTGAAAAATGAGGTATACTAGCTGAAAAGTCATTAACGTCACCAGACTGTGGAACAACATTTCGTGATCCGTCTCCATTAGAATTCATATTAGTGCGAGGTCACATTGATTCCCAAGCCACATCGCTTGAGGATTATGAGTTTTTGATGGCTTTAATTAGCAGCACACACCTTCGTTTTGCATAACGGTCATTAATGAAATCAAGATTCGAACCTTGAATACAATCTCGAGACATTTATAGTGTTCAGTTTCACCCAAAGATCATAGTAGCCAATCTCCCCCTCCTCTACCCTTTTCAAAAAATGAAAATAGCGCTTGTGAATGTTATTGAGACCTAAAAGCTCTAATTTCACGCGATGTGATACTTTAAGAGAGTTAAGAGTATCATCTTACCATCTTCTGAGGCTGAAAAAATAACAAAATCCGCCAGCAATATTTCATTGTGAATCTAATCTCTAGTATACTCATATTAAAGAAACTTCTTAACACAGTATATCCACAGTCTTCTTCAAGTTCGTTGTACTATCTATACAAGTTTTGGAAAGAAAAAAAATTATGTCTTCTTCGAACCAGCGTACAATACAGGGAATGGTTATTAAAATTTCTGCTTTTGAAGAAATTTTTTCTCTATAGATATCGTTTGAAGTACGATATTTTATTCAAATGTGATACCCAACTACTAAATCTTTATTACATTATGGAACATTTCCGACTGTCTATTTTGGCAGTCTTAAAGATCCGTTGAATACAATCAGCATGCACCGTAATATTGAGCCATGGTTAGATGAGGAAGTCTACACCACTGCTGACTCTGATCTCTATTATTGAATTTTATTTTAATTTTGAAATCTTAGTTATACAATATGAATTTTTTTTTTGCTAAAAATTTTTGAAATATGTTAAATCTCAATTTTTGTGTTATTTTATGTCTAATAATTTCTTTTCTTACAGATTTTTTAATTCTAACTTATGAATGTTGATGATGTAACCATCATTAAATTTCCTTTTTCATTTCTACCTTTTTCTTAAAATTCTTTTTGGTTTTTGAAATAAGTACGTTTAATCTTTAAATATTCTTCTCTTATAATTGCTTTCATACCTTTTTGTATTTATTTCTTACTGTTCTAGTATTAGTTTTTTTTTTTCCTAGGAGCCCTGCAATTTATTTCATTGAAAAGTAGGAACGCAGCTTCTTGAGACTTGATAGTTGACATTAGAAAAGATTTTGAGATTTCCCACATTGAAAGTATTCTACTATAACTGGATAAAAAAATTTGTGTCAAATATTTAAGAATACACATATTGACAACACAATTCATAACATTCCAGAAATGGAATCACTACTTGAAAAATACTAAAGCTCTCTTTCTTGACAAATTTTCATTATGCTTACTTCTGGTATTTCATCAGACAAATACGTGCTTTGTAGTCCTTTTACTTAAATTTTAAAATATCCCTGTCTCCTTCATCGATTTTTACTTTATTAGAAGATAAACAACAATAAAAAGAATGGAATAAAATAAACTAACTACACTTCGGTAAAAATGACAAATAAGATAAATAAATTGAACAATATATATAGTTTTACTGCAAAGAACAATAATAAATAAACTAAGTGGTAAATAAAGATATGTTATCTTAATAAATTAAAGTAAGTTCTTAAGTAAATTCTTGAAAGAACAGGTATTCTTAAACTAAATGAAGCGCTGTAATCTTTTGGAAATTTTTGTTTTACGATACAACTAAACCGATGCTATGTGGTCCATTAAAGTAATGTATCGGATGCTCGGGAATTCTGTCTTCCAACATTCCACCATTGGAACCCGGTAATTCACTCCCAAACTTTCACACAAAAATACTAAAGCATTTAGAGATTCAAATAAATTTAGAAAGTGACGTTGTCCTCACCTTTCTATGAGATATTGTTTTTTAATTTTTTTTCCCCTCTGACCTTCAATGAAACCGTAGAAAGCTACGCACACCATCTCAAACTGACTCCTTGCCACTAAACTTTCCTTCTTTTGTATGTTATATAAAGTATACCAATCAGTCTCATTTTAATACATCATCGGAATGGTTTTTTTTTTTTTTTTTTTTTTTCTGTTCTATCGATTTTATTTTTACAAGCAAGCCTACATTTATTTTTTAAATTTAATGCAAATATGCAATGACTTAACTAACTGTATCTTCTAGATACACATTTCGAATTGACTTTTTAAAATATACTAAAGCAGTGAATAAAATTATAATAGCGACATAAGAAAAAAAAAATAGTTTTTTTTCAAATTCAAAAAGCTATTTTTGTTATGAATAGTGAAAGGTGCATGAGTTGAAAACTTAAGAATTATTTAATTAAAATTGCAGAACAATTAAAAAATATTAAAAGTGAGAGAGGGAAAAGATTCTGTTGTTATTCTCTTTCATTACAAGTAATTGAACAGCTTCTTTTCAATCAAAAATTAATGTTCATGTTTTTCTACTATGGTCTGCTTATGTGAACGTCACATTTAATTGTTTTTAAAATTAAAATTAATCAACTCTGCAGATGTTTGCAATAAAATGTAGTCGTACCAAAAGCTTGATCAATCATAATTTATTTTAAAGGAATTCAAATTTTATTTAAATTTCATACGCTAGTCACGTACTTTGACGATAGTCCTTTCTCCTTTTTTTAAGGAAAGAAATAGATTTCCTACAATGAAAATCTATTTCTGACAGTAAGGCTCCCTCAGCATTATTGAAATTGCCGTAATATAAGAGACTTATCCCGGATCTATTTTGGCTCGGAAAAATAAATAATCGCAAAGAATAACATAAAAGTCTCTTTTCGAAGCCAGATTTATCGATGTTTTCTTTTTCAACAATTTAAGTGTGTAAAAAGCATTGTTATTCTAGAAAGTGCAATTTGAAGCCAACAAATTACTAAATGGAATAAAATGAAGCAATTTTCAAAAGAAAAAATGTCGAATTTATCGAAATTCTACTTTTAAAACGAAAAGTATGCTACTTATTTTTAAAAAAGTATTTAAACGAAAATGCATTTTACAGAATGCTCATAACAAGAGTTTTAATATTTTGTTAAAGCAATAAAACTCAATACCAATTAATTGAAAACTTCCAAACGAAATGTCTGTCATATGCGTTTTGTCAAATAAAAATATTGAATTTCTATAAAATGTATATTTCAAACAGACTTTTTCCCTTACTGTCCTCGGCTTTCTTTTTGTTTTTCAGTTATCGTTCTATAAATAAAGTACTTCCTCTATAATCCGGCACTTCCCCTTTCCGACCCCTGACAGTAATCCTGCGTTTTTACTCAGGCAAATAAGTCGCTGCTTATCGCAGTCCATGACAGCTGTGTGGGAGTGAAAATACACTGTCCCTCCCGAACAGCATATTCAACGCCAAAATAGTGACTGTACAAGTGTACATTCACTCCTTGATCTGCAGTACTTCGTTGGAGTAATTTTGTATGAGTGAAGTCCTCTGTTTAAAAATTGTTTGTACTGTGTAAACGTACAGAAAACTATTTCTTGTGGATGAAAATGAAATTTTGAAGAAACATTAAAAGAATTACAAGTTAGACTCATTAAAGACTGCGAAGATGGTCGAGCTTCAAGTGGATACACCTAATAATGCTCCGACAATAGACGACGTAAGCGAGTGACTGACTGTGACGATGATGAAAACAACTATTTAATGACGGTCGATGATCTCACAGAAACTTTTATCTCTGCAGAAGAAGATGAAGACGCGGATGAGGGAAGGAGATTTGACGACAGTGTTGTTCAAAAAATATCTCAAGATGAAGCCACCAATTCCCTAACTGGCTCCAAAGCCTGGATGGGGAAAAAAGGTGTCTCCGTGAGTGACATTCTAGTTCAAAGGAATAATGGAGGATTTTAATACAAAACAGTATATTTTTTTGTATTTTTAGTACTTTGTAGTGTTTGATACTTAACCTGCGCACATTGTATAAAATTTTATAGCAATAATATATAGCCTTAGCCGTTTAAATGCGTTATCATTAGTAATTTTCCAATAATCCATCATCTTTGGTAATCTGTCAGTACTCTGGTCGGAGAGTATTACATTTACAATCATTACTCATTCTTCTAGGATATAACATTTCTAGATATGTTATTTCATTATTTAAACCATATTCTTAAATCACTTGATACTAATAAAACAAAAAGAATCGATTTATCGATTAAAAGTATCAAATTTAATCAGATTACATAGAATTAGTTTTTAGTTAATGATGCCAAATTAAAAAAAAATATATATTGTTTACATGTAGTATATTACAAAAAATAACACTGTTTTATCTTTACTTTCCTAGCTATTAAATCATTTTGTTTGTAGCATGTATCATAATTATACCTTTAAAAAAACTTATCTCAATCTTAGTTTTTTTGTTAAAGAAAGAACAAAAATAACCCGAAAGTGCATAGAAAAATATGAAAATGTATTGCATTAATCATTTTGCGAGTGCTAAATATCTTAAACATATTATTACTCTAATGTTTCACTTTTAATATGTTATAAAAAGTAAATTAAAAAGTTACACTCTATTTTAATTTGATAGTTACATATTTTTTTGTATACCTTTCACTATTTTAATGGCATAAAAACAATTATTTCTCAGTTTTCCTTAATTTAAATGATTTATGAAATGCTACAGAAAATGAATTTTTTTTATATCGACTACTGCTACTCAATACTATTATCAGTAATTAAATTCCCCCCCCCCCGATACTGTGTTGAGTTAAAAGGTATAACTCGGAAAATCGAGGAAAGCAAAAACTATATTTGTTGGCAGACATTAAAGTAATTGAACAAAATTTTATATCTGATTATCAAGTCATTTTTCTATATTAAATTATTTTAAAATTGTATGATTTCAATATAGTTTTACACAATTAATAAAGTTTAATTATTTCATGAACATCACTCTTGATACTGATGTACCGTACAAGAAATTTTTTTTCCTATTTAAGTCATACCATCAACTTAAGCTTTCTTTATTATTTTTTAATAATTTCTCCTCTATAAATAAACAGGACTGGCATTCAATAAAAAAAGAATGACGAATAAAGCTGCAAATTATTGTACATGCTGTTTTGAAAAATAAAAAAAAAAAAAAAAAAAACATATATCATCAGGATAAATTATCTTACTAATAATACTAATATATTCAGCAGAAATATGAACTTGTGAACATATTCACCCTAAGATATATAAGTATAAGCTATCCCACGGCGAGCTTGGTAGATAGAGCACGGGATTCTTAATCTCGGGGGCGTGGGTTCGAGCCCTACGTTGAACAGTCAGTATCTTTTTAATTACTAAAATTATGTGAAGAAGAATGTAGTTTAAGTTAAAAAAAACAATTAATTTTTTTTTTCTAATTCGATTTTAAATGTAGTAATCATAATTATAATCCTTTTAAAATTCACTTATTTTTGGATTGAATGTAGTTAAAAATGTAACATTTATAGGGTATTATAGAAAAAATTTTAAGCATTTGATATATTTACTAACAAGCTATTAAAATTAACTAAGAAACAAGCAAATAAATATATATTTTGTTATTTATTTAATTAAATTAATCATATTGTAAAACTTGTTAGGATTAGATCTTTATTAAAATATCGTTGTAGTAACTTCAGGCATCTTTTTAATGTACTTTAATAAATGAGGGGGAAATGGAAAAAATAAACGCGAGAACTTTACTTGTTCTTTGTTGTAAGGATAAGTAACCCCCCCCCCCCTCATTACAGTGAGTGCCTATTGTGAATCGGTTGTCGCATTTGCCTCGTTCGCAGAAGCTCCCAGGCCCGAAGTCTATTCTGAAGCATATTTTGATTTCGCTATTAAGACTTCAAGCTGTTTTAATTTTTATTTTGCTTTATTTATTTATTGCTATTATTATTCTTATTTTTAACTATCTTTGTATGCTTTTTAGCAAAATCTAACGTGCAAAAAAATAACTTATTTTTAATCGTATTTCGAAGAATTCTATTTGATAATTTTTTTTTATTAAAAATGATATATTGATATAAATTAATAGATTAATTACATATTTTTACGATTCACTCATGGGCATCATAAAAATAATCGATAACGATTTTTAAAAGCTTTTCCTAAGAGTTCAAATCAACTATAATTATTAATAATAATGATAACTATTATTATTAGTAGTAATAATATTTAATAAAAGAAAAAAAATGAGTAATTAAACTCTCTTGATCAGTAAAAATAATAAATGAAGAAAAAGAAACGATTACGTTGAACCAAAAAATTAAATTTTCTTGATTTCAAGATATGAAAAACTAGATCTGGCTGTAAAAGAAGTCTGAACTTATTATTTATTTATTTAATCAATGTGCTACTTTCGTTTGTTTGACATTCTGAATTATTCATTGAAAAACATTTTGCTTATATATCTAAATAAAAAATTTCGATAGCTAACCAACGCGTTTTTTGTAGTGTATCTTACCATCAATTATGTGTAAAAAATTAGTTTCCATAGCTTTAAACCTACATCGAGAATTACAATTTTTACTTGGATCACATACTGATTATATAATAAAATATGAAAATCTAATGTGTTCACATCATACATGTCTTTTTCTATCTCATAGGATCTTCTAATTTTCTTATCAGTCTGTAAGTAGAATGAGAGTTACGATTCTCGCCAATAACCCAAAGAATGCTGATTTACAGCCTGCGGGAACTTTCGGAATTTCAGTTTGGTTCTCCGCGAAAAATATATTACACAAATAGAGAACATGAGATGGAAGAAAATGTTAGACAGTTATGAGATTGAACCATACCTTGAAGGTCTCGCATTAATGATAAAGCTTAGCGTTATTCCTGAATTATAAGAATACCTTTCATTGAATATTAATTAATATTAAGATAATGCCATACTTTAGCGAAAATATTATATTCAGTTAGTGAATGAATAATTAATGTATCGCAAATCCTTTTACAAAACCGTCACGAATTTATTTCTTTACTGCCGATTATACAAATTCTTAAAGCTTGTAGTTTTTAATAAATTTTAAGCATTATTTAAATATGGAATGTAAATTAAACTTTTTATTAACATTCGAACAATGGAAGACGTCTCTGGGAAACTCAAACGCATACATTTACTCGTATTTTTAACTGTTTCGAGTGCGTGTAGAGTCAGAATTTGCAATATATTCCGATACGTAACGTTCTTTCCCCTTGCCTTGAGACCAAACCAGTTTTTTTCCCATGGGTATGGATATCGTCTTTCCATAAGCCGACATGTAGCAAAGCTGATGCCCTATGATACGTTGGATCTCAAAGGTGACGTGATTCAAAGTCACCAAGTCCGTCGCCATTAGCTATCGTGTATTTTAGTAAGTCTCAACCTGTGGTACGCATGCAGTCGATGATATGTGCACCCCAAGGGGGCCGCGATAAGGGAATGGTTTTGGAGGTTACGCTGCTGAAAATTGAACAAAGTTTTAAAATGTTTAAAGAAATTTTTAAAAATCGGCAGAAGTTTCTTATTAAGATGTCAGTTGTAGAATTGTCAATTTCATGAAAAGGAGAAACTGCTGAAGCTGGCATCAGATACCACTCTGAAGGAGCCTCTTCAGTGGAAGAATGGTGAACCTAAAAAGTTTATGGGCTCGTCGCGGTGAAGAATGCGTTGAAATGTCTAAAAACACCATAATGATTTTGCTGTCGTTTAACAGAATGAAGCTTGTTGAATGGGATTCTTTTTTTTCGAATACTTACGTAAAAAAATAAATATAAAGATAATTTAAATGTAGCTCCGGATTGAAATTGCGTATTTATCTTCTTTTGCGTCTAATTTTTCAGTTATGTGATTTAATGAAGTCCCAGATATCTTATTTTTTTCTCCAATCCTTTTGTTAATTTGCTTGTTTTTCCTCAAAAATAAAAGTTAAAAAAAAAAACAACAACAACTGTGCAATAAAAAATAGATCACGTAATGTAATTCAACACATCACTTTTGAAGAATTTTTTGGAAACTGTAATGGTTAGCAGAAGGAGTGTGGATGATTCTTGGACGAAAGTACGTGGAAAAAAAGAAGAAGTCGAGCAAGCTGGGGTTACGTGGACTGAAAAAGGTTGGGAACAACTTGAGTAGATTTTAGCTATAATCATATAGCTATAGAGAAGCTTTTAGCCATTAATAAATCATCGCTCAATCAACACTGACAATATAGTGTTTACATGTATTCAAAATATATACTAAATAATAATAAAATACTTTACCGTTATCTGAAAAAAAATTCGGTTATCTCCTTGGTTGCGAAAATTGATCTTTCGCACGTTACTACTAACTGAAATTAGATAATTAACGAGCCTTAGAGTTACTGCTTTTGCTCAAAATGTCAGATAAATTTATCTTACAAAACTAATTAGAAAAAATGAACTATGCGGGTAAAACGGTGAAAGAGGAATGGGGGGGGGGGAAGATAAAATCCTGAAAGAGAGAAAAAAAAATTACATGAAATAAACCTTGCTATTAAGTAGAAAATTCTGGAAAGCTGCGGAAATCTACTGACGGAAGTGAGTCCAATAAGACATGAATTTAAACTTTTAAGGAAGCTTCAGAGCAGCGATCGTTTTGTAATGTAACAAACAAATTTAAATTTCGAATTTTGATTTGTGAAAATTGTTTGAGCTCTGATTGTTGGACTTTTATTATTTTCTATTGGCGTGGCACATGTTAGGAGATGTGTTAAACATTTCATTGAGTTTAATCATGCGTTTTAAATTAAAAGTAATATCTTAAGTTATTATTCATTAAATTAATTTGAAACAAAACTGCTTTTTCGCGAAAGAGAAATTTGTAGCTAAGTAGTTAATCAGGTGAGATTAATGAAATGAAAAAACAAACAAGCAAATGTATCATTTTTACAGCATCGTCTTTCTCTCTGTGTATATATATATATGAGTGTGTGTGTGTGTGTGTATGCATGTATATTTAAAATTATTGTTAATTCCTGCATATGCGATTACCACACCACTTTTACTGTAAGAACGTAAATGTTTCTTCTTTAGTGTTACTGTTGTCAGGGCATGCGAAGTTAATTAAATGTTTTATTGTCCTGTGTTGTGTGTGTGTGAAAGTAAGAACTATAAATCTATGGAATTAAATATAAAGTAATCAAGACCGTAATATTTTTTCTTTTCTATTAAAATCGTATATAAATTTACAAGATATAGTAAAATTTATCTTACTGTAATGTGTTTCTAATATTGACCATTTACCATTTTTTTCTTCTTACCAATCAAATTGAGCTATAAGTATTAGATTTTTGTTTTATTAAAGTAGGAAATTATGCTCTATGAGAAGAAAAAGTTTTCTTGGTATATCTTTTTTATAGATTGATGTATCCATGAGCCCACATAGTCGCATTTTTCAAAATAGTCCTTTAAAATTTCTTCATCGTCTTCCATTACCTTTTTCCTAAATGGAAAATGTGATGTATTTATTACAAATATCTGTATATCTGTATTTCAGAATAAGTATTTAAAAATGGTTATTTAATCTAAACATGGCATTTTGGCCTCCTCTGTTATTAGTGAATCAATCCATCCTTCTGAATTAGAGGAAATGAATTAATGTTGTAATCTTTTTAGTAGGCAAGGTATACGTTTCCCGGCTAGAGAGTCAGTAGAGCGAGAGCGAGACTCTTAATCTCGGGTTCGAGCCCCACCTTGGGCGGTTGTTTCTCTTTAACAAAAGAAAGCTGTTAAATGTTTGTTTCAACATGATGTACAGGAAAATGGGAAAGTGATTTGGACATGGTTTTTCTTGTAACTCTTATATATTGTCTTTTGCTTTATTTTATATCATTTTATTTAACCACTTATTTAATTTACTTTTATTTTAATTTATTCATTTAATTAATTTGTTTTTTATTTATTATTTATTTATTTTTCATTTATTATTGATTTTTTTATCATCCATTATTCATTTTATTTTATTTGCTTCTATCAATTATTTCATTTATTTTTATTTATTTATTTTCATCGTTTTGAACAATATTAGGTTGTACTTAATTTGTTCTTCTGCAAATTGCACCTTGAATATATAACTCTTAATGCATTTTCTGTAAAAGAGAGAGTATTCATTGAATTCTCTAAGAATGCTCTGATTGAAAATTACGTAAAACAATAAATTCTGGTGGGGAAGTAAAAGAAAACGATAAAAAGATATTTGAAACAAAAAAAAATTAATTGATAACAATACCTTTTCTATACTGAAATAAGCAAGTTGAATTCAATGCTCGCTAAAAGCTGTAACATATTCAGTTTTTAAAAACAAACGATTGTGATACTTTTTTAAGATATTATTTGTCCAACTAATAAAGGCAGACGATTTAATTTAATGTGATACTTTATTTAAGACATTACCTATTCTACTTTTAAAGGCAGACGATTTAATCTAATGTGATACTTTATTTAAGATATTACCTATTCCACTTTTAAAAACAGACGATTTAAACTCAAAGTAATACCTTTTTCAATATTCTTTATTAAGATATTTTTTTTTGGCAACACCAGATCATAGTTTTGATTTTAGATAATTTACTGGCAACGGATATGAAATTGAGTATTGAGTTTGGTTCCAAGAGGTAAAGACGAACGTTGAAAAGGTGGTGCTTGTGTAAAATTGTGTCTTGAATTTATGTTTGAAAAGATGTGCGCAAATAAATGTGATGTCCGGAAAACAAGTCCTATTTATTAATAGTCTTCAATACAGTACAAAGCCTACAACGAATATCTTTATGGCCCAGCCAGCTTAACAGTACGAAACTATAATTTTACCAAAATTATCTTGAAAATTTCCAATTACACATAATTATTAATAGCGAACCACAGTATTCGATAATCAACATTTACTATTTATGTTGGTTCGAAGCATCATTTCTCCTACCAATAGAAGCGAATATTTTAACAGCTGATAGAAAAATAGTACCTACCACGTCATTCGCCTGCTTCTTTCTAGCATGGTGACCCAATGACAGACCCACAGCTGTCGAGGCCCGGGGAGGAGAGCTCCCGCTTACCCTCCCCCCCATTGGCATGATCACTATACAAAATGTCAACATACTCATACATAATTAATATTTATTGAATTCAAATTAAATTGTTAAAACGATTTGGAAAAAAAACTATTAAGACTAGAGGAAAGAAACTTAAGTTTAGTAGGCAAACATATATCTAATTAAGTTCATTAATCTACCATTTTTAATGCTTAAAAAATGTTTTTAACTTTTTTGCTTATATAAAAAAAA
>BMAW01009692.1:0-36117 GCA_019974015.1 Nephila pilipes | reverse complement strand
TTTTTTTTATTTGATTTTCAAATAATCAATTTTAGTTTTATATGGGAGAAAAAAAAATTTCTTTTATATAAGATATTTAGGAGGATTTAAATTTATTAATAAATACCAACAGTGATGAAGCTTGTAGATCGCTGGAAAAAAATTTCTTTTGTCACTAAATATTGTGATTCTGTCATATGTATAATACATATTTATATAAATCGTAATTATTTAATAAACAGTAACTAAAATTTAAAAAAAAATTGTTGACCTAAGTAGAAATTGACTTAAATTTTTTCTTATATATGTTACTTGTTTTTCTAAAATATTTGAAAGTATTTTTTAAAAATTAGGAATATAAACATAGTTTAAAATGCAAATATTTCAATAAAATATTATAGCAATAAATATACCAATATGTATTATTATTAGATTTAATCAATATCACAATAATTAAATATTATTTTAACTAAATTATCTTTTACATTAAAATACAGAAGATAATATACTGAACATATGTTTCAAAAAAGGTAAAAAGTGTAATATGTTCCAAAATAACAAAACTAATTATATTAACAAATGGTGTATTAAGGGCAATGGTAAAGTCGTATCTCTCCAATGTTAAATTCACTAACTTTATGTACCTTTTGTTCAAAAACGGGGCAAGATAGGATTATGAAATTCTTATGGAAGTTATAATGACATGTTTTACGTACTTTTACTCTCCATTTTCTTTCTAAGTGAAATATGCTTTTTTTATTAATTATTTATTCATAATCGTTCTTAAATTAGCATTTTTGACACAATCTCATTGCTTTAAATAAGTAATTCTAAGAAAAAATTATCGAACCCCCGTGTTAAGGTATGTAATTTAACATAATACACATGTCATTAAGAAACTGAATTCTTAAGTTTCATAGTTATTGAGAAAAAGGAGCATGAACCTGAAAAATCCATGTTTTGAGGAAATTGTATATAAAGATTTCATGAATGCTTTTATTGTTAAGATGCTAAATTTAATAAAATCTGGCTTTATATGAAGGATTCTCACCTTCTTTAGCCTCATAAGAATTTTCAAGTTTCCTTTTTGTAATTTTATTTTTTTTTCTGGCAATTTTTTTTCTATTTTATTTTTTATTTCTTTTTATAATTGGATAGTTTCCATTCTCTGTCGATAATGCATTATTTGTTCTAATTCCTCCATACTTTTCATACAGTGATGACCTGGGTGAATTTTATTTCTTCATAAAGTATAGTACTTTGTTATACTTCATACATTATGCAAGTAACAGCTTCATAAACATCAAATTTTAAAGTTTCAGTGGTCACAAATACTGTTTTTGGTGCACGAGTTCAGATGACAGTATTCACAAATTCCTTACGATTATGTGCTTTCCCATTAAGGCAATTCCTTAAAAGTTCTGGATTTGCAAACTCTCTAAATACAAGCTTAGTGACTTCCATTATAGATAGAGAAATGTTTGTTTGATGTGGTCATACATTTCGTCTTTTGCTTGGACACGATGAAAACCACATTAGCTTTCAGATCCAATTGGACAAAGTTATTACTCGTCACTGGATACCATTTAATTGCTCGATAAAGCAAATGAAAATAATCAGCCCAAACAGCTTGCTGCATTTTTGAAGGGATACAGCATTTCCAAAAGATCTGTCATTCTTATGCAAGGTCTACTCGCCTTTTAATTCTAACAGATATGTTCCCATAACAGTTTTTGCAAGCAGAAAATTTATCCACAATATACTTCAAAACATGTATCCATATAATTTGGTATACAAAATCTGTATTTTTTTTAGTGTTCATTATACTGAAAGAAAGAATAGCTTAATTTGACACTTTTACAATTCCTACATTTTCGTTCAAATAATAGTCTCAATATCACTGATGGTTGACTTAACAACACTTATACTGTTTTTAATATCCTCTTACATCGTGGTATTCTAAATAAGTTAACTAACTCTTTTACATCAATAAAATACTATTTGCTGAAGAAAATATAATGCAATCTAAGTGTGCAAGACAAGATACACGAAAGTTTCTTTTAAAAATGTTTGATAGTTTTGTAGGCACGTGACAAAAAAGACTGTTATCCTCAGTGCTTAAAAATCACGCAAAAAAATATAAACAGTTAAAAACTATATAAAAAAAAATCGTAATTTACTTTATTGCTGTCAATTCTTAAATCGTAAGAAAATTAGAAAAGTTAAACAGAGATAATAAGACATGTAAAGTATAAAATGACGTGTCACGCAACGAAAGAAGTTTGCTTACCTTTATCAGGCTCTTTAAAAAGTGAACAATTTGTGAAGTGTCTCTAAGAAAGAACGAAAAATTCCGACACTTCTGTTATTTTTTAGAACAAGTGTGCGAATTCGTTAGAAAGATAAAAGTTCAAGCTATTTAATAATACAAAAGAGTAAAAATCGAATTTTTGGTCGAATTGATGTCCCCTTGAAGTTTTTTTTAGCTTTGTGTATTTGACAGACGGTTCAAAATACATTAACATAGTTTCTGAGACGCTAGTCTTAACCTAATTTTTTTTTTTTTTTTTTTAAAAAAAAAAAAAAAAACTGGCCCGAAACTTGGATAATTTTTTCAGGTAGAAGTAATATTAATAAATCCTTAAATAAATGCTACATTATAGCCGCCTTAGAATCTGAAAGAAAAAAAATTTCTTATTTTTATTTTCTATTCTGAAGCAGAAAATAAAAAGGAAATACATTTAGGTGTATAAAATGCGAACGATTCCAATATAAATGAATAGTATATGAATAAATGTTTTTCTTTTAGGATAGAATGTCGCTATATTTTTGTTCATATGATAATAATTATTAATATTGATTACTTATTTAAGAATAACCTCAGTAGATGGCGTCACTGTTTCTGGATGAAGATTAATTTTGACGTTTAAAAAGTCTTTTTCAAGTGTAAATGCTTTTGTGAGTTTTGCCGCATTCAGTAAAGGCGGGTGACGCGTTCCCGGGATTCCTTATAAAATTTTCCTAACATTCGGCCCTTCACTTTGTGAACTAATACTTTTCTTTTTTCTTTCTTCCTTCAATTTCAGTCTGAATTGCAAACATACTGTAAAACAATTATTTATACGAAACCCGTGATTTCCTGTAAATTTACGAGTATTTATCGTAGCTTGGTCATACATGGACTTGCGCCAATAAAATGAATCAAATGAAGATTAAATACCATTTGAAATTACAGTAAGATGAAATGTACCATGAAAAATGAAAGAGACTTTGAGTGCAATTATACTTACAAAGCTGCAAATAAAAATTTCTTGTAGTGATGAATTTTTTAAAAAAAGCAAATTTTTAAAAATAATATCTAGTTTTAATTCAGATTCTTTAAGTTGCTTGTTTGGGGGGGGGATTCTTATAATAATGCATGAAAATATGTAATGATACAGTATTATTCGTCGTCTTTAACTGAAAGAAACATTCCACAACGGAAAGCATCTTTCGATTAATTATGTTTAATTTTAACTCCAAGAGCATATGCACATGAGAAAAAACAAAACAAAAAAAAAACAACAAAAAACAAAAAAAAAAAAAAAAAAAACCAAGCAAAGGATTTTTTATTTTAAGAAAATGAAATAAAACTAAGACTTTTGAAATTCAAATCATTTGGAGAATTTAGAGTAAACTTAAAAACATTTGTTACGATGTATCGTAAAAGTTACAACTTATCGTAAAATGTTTTTAAAAAAGTTGTTTATCATTAATTTGTCATTTTTGAGAAATTAAACAAATTTGAATGATACAGCATCGAGGAATTTAAATTTGAGGAGTAGTATGTGATATAAACATTAACTTAACCGATTAAAGCAATTGGAAAGTGGCATTTAATCGTCTACACCCCTTTCCCAAAACTATTCTAAACAATTGTACATTTTACGTATTGCAAACTTTTGATTGCCTCAAAAATATTTTCTGCGTTCCTTAAATTATAATGTCATCCTAAAACAAAAATTACGTTACAATATACCAAAGATAAATCATTAATTTTAGTTCTTTCGGTTACATATTGTAATTACTGTTATAAATATGTAAATATACTATTGTACCATAACTTAGTCATGTAATTCTGTGAAAATAAAATTTCGTGTAATTATAATAAGTAATATATGGATTTTAGTTTTTTTTAGACTACGCGTTATACACATATGAAGATCACCATTACAAATTGAGCAAAATATACCTGAATGAGATAAATTTTATCTTAAATTGCACTTATGTAATTAAAAAAATTAGAAATTTCTTTGTGTTTGCAAATGATGCTTTTATACATTTAAAATACATTTAAAACGTCAGTTTGTGCTATTTTACAACTATGTTCGATAGTGTTGTTATCCATGGAATGGTTTTGATTCGTTTTGGCATTTTAAAAATGAAAAAGATGTAACATTATTTTTTAAAAATAACGCTCCGAATTCGACAAAGATTCTCGGATATCATTTTTTTTTTAAACTAAAAAAATAATATTAAGCCATAGGAATTTTTAAAGCATTACGAGAAACCAATTTGAATATTCATGACTATACGATCAAAAAATTCGCAGTGAGATTCCTTGTAAATATTTTTTAATGAATATTAATCAATTTTTTTTGTCTAGTAAGTAATGTTCGTGATTAAATAAAATAAATTATATTAATCAATCATATAATTTACGACAATATTTTCCTCTTCTTTTGAACAGGGAAAGAAATGTAATATCCATTAAAATTTTTTTTGTAAATCTATCTTGTAGGAGTTTCTAAGATAACAAATTGAACAATTTTAAATGCTACTCACAAGTTTAGTTGCTTGAAAAACCAGATTTGTTTTCTATTTTAAGGGAATAAAAAGCTTCACCTCTTGAGACCCGCGTAATCGTATATAATAGCCTATTCTTGTAAATTTAATCACACAAGTAAAAGTGTAATAAAAACAACTTACTCTTTGCGAAGTCTTGAAATATTCAGCATTTATTTTCATGCGTCCTAGTAACAACAATGGCAACTGCAATTACAAAATATTTAAGGCACTGAGAGTTTCTTACATCCTCATATTAATTAAAATAATTAAAACCTTAATGTTATAAAATATTATTTTCAAATTAAAACTTCACATTTATTATTAATTTAAAATATCAGTTTTGTTTTGCACGCTTTTTTCTATTTGTTCTTTAAATATTCAATTATAATTTCTAAAAAGCCAGTTTCAATTCATAGATGTTGTAAATAAATATGTGACGAAAAAAAATGAATTACTTAAAAAAAAAAAAAAAATGATGAAACTGCAAAAGTTTTTCAAAATAGTACCCAATTTGTACCCACCAGGTTTCGAACCTGGGACCTTCTGCGTGTTAGGCAGATGTGATAACCACTACACCATGGGTACTTATAAACGATAGTGAAAAATATTATGTTACAACCTTCTTCCGAGAAAGCATAGAAGAAAAAAAAATTACTAGCTCTTCATTTATGTAGATTGAAGTAATTCAAGATGCGGTTACAAAGAAATGTGATTTTAATGTTTTTTTTTTCTCTCAAACATGGGAAGATTATTATGAGGGAAAAAAAAGAAATAATTCTCAAAAAAAATTTTTTGCTAGGGGTAAAAAAAAAAACAACGAAGTATTGTTGGCATCTATTAAATCACTTGCCCTATGTGTTGATTCGTGGTATTATTTAATAAAGTCAGACCGAAAAAAGCATAAGGTTAAACTATTTTCCCTCTTTTATAGCGAACTATTTTTAAATATTTTTACCTCAACATTTCGGCGAATTTTCTACTTTTATATTTTATTCGTGATTTTTCAATTTCTCAAATGTAAAACGCAAAAATAAATGTGAAAGACCATAAAGTATTCATATAAGGACATTTAAAAAAAATTAAAGCCAGAAATATGATATGAAGATGGAATGCAGATAAATCAATAGAAAATTTCAATTAAAAAATGAAATCGACTTAGCTAATTTTATTTTGATATGTGCTAACTTTTCATTCTCTCCCTCCCCCTTTGTTAAATTCTCCAAAAAGTAGAATTATTTAAAATGAATGTTAATTAGCGTAAGATAAGTGTACTTCCAAGCCCCAAGAACCACAGAAGCAAATACTAGCAAGAAAATAAAATACCTTCTTCAAATTTTTAATTTATTTTCATTAACAGAGGCGAAACATCTTCAAGGACAGAAACGTTGCCAATGTTAACAACAAAAAGAATAAAAAAAGATGATTCTGTCAGGAAAAAAAAAATTATTGATTTAAAAATTAAAAAATAAATAAATAAATAAATAAATAAGAGTAAACAATCAATTATTAAAATAGACAAAATAATATTCTGTTCGTATATTGAAATAAAAGCAGACGATAAAATATTAAATTAAATATATCTTAGCAACGTAAATATACCTTAAGCAAACTAAATGTAATTATTGCAATCATAATGTGTTATACTGTCAATCATTTGAACCTATCACCTTTATTTTATATAAAACCCAAGCATTTTTGTAGACGCAATTGTCTCAAACAATAACATGTTAATAAAATTAAAATAAATTTTACTTTTAGCTGAAATTAAAATCTTTTTCTTGTTTTTCATCAATACACATTGCTTTTTTTTTTTTATTAACTTCACGCACAACTGTTTACTTTAATTTATGATATAAATTTCTAAAAATGATTAAAACGCCCAACGTGGGGCTCGAACCCACGACCCCGAGATTAAGAGTCTCGTGCTCTACCGACTGAGCTAGCCGGGCAACGGTAATTTGGTATACCTCAACAATGCAATAAATGACAGTTCATTTCCCCCAAAGCCAGAGATAATCTATAAAAGGAAACCGTTTCATCCAATCTCTACGAAATTTTCTACATTTTTACCTATGACTCTACTCTACAGAAAGAAATATCCACCTTTTCAAATAAACTTTTTGTCTACCAGATTTGGGCTTGAAGAGCGCTCCGCGCTCTAGGCGCCCATTGAAACATCAACGTAAAACTTCATCTCTGGAGACACACACTCTATAATAGCATATTCTTGTGAATTTAACCACAAACAAAAGTCTTAAAACAGCTTACTTTTAGCGAAATCTTGAAATATTTAGCTTTTATTTTCATGTATTTTAATAAAAGTGATGTCAGCTGTAATTACGAAATAGCCGAGGTACGAAGAGCCTCTTATCTCCTCGTGTAAACTAAAAGAATCCAAATTTAAAAAAAAAATAATTAAATACTGCCTCCAAATTAAACTTCACATTTATTATCGTTTTAAAAATTCTGGTATCAAATTGCAGCTTTTTTTTTTTTTCATTTGTTCTTTAAATCTTGTACCCATGTATTTTATAAAATGGACAGATATTAATGTAAGAAGTTGTTTAAATTAATCTATGTCGAAAAAAGAGCATCAGGTTATGGGAAATAAAAAAAAAAAAGATTGAAATGCAAACGACTAAAAACGAGCAAAATCTGTACCCACCAGGTTTCGAACCTGGGACCTTCTGCGTGTTAGGCAGATGTGATAACCACTACACCATGGGTACTGCAGCCTAGTTTCGTAAATATATTTTGTCCCAACTTTCTTGAAGAAAGTACAATTTTTTTTTTTCAACTTTAATTTATGTAGATTGAAGTAACTCAAGGTATAATTACGAAAGAAATTTGAGTTTTTCATTTTTTTTCTCTCACATAAGTCATGTCTAATGAATAATAAATGAAACATTCATGTTGATTTTCAGGCCGAAATAACTTTCAAAAAATACTTGACGACTGGGGATTTAAAAACAAAGCAAAGCAAAAGAGTGCTTAAGGACTCCATTAAATTACTTAACCTATGTGAGAGAGAGAGAGAGAAAGTATATGTGTTGAAACGTGAAATATAATAAAACCAAGTATAAAAAAAAGCATTAAGTTAAACTTTTCTCCCCATTTGTTACAAACTATTTTGATACCAACATTTCGACGAATTTTCTGTTTTTATATTTTATGAATGATGTTTCAGTATCTCAAATGTAAAACGAGAAAATAAATAAAATATTCTATGCAAAAAACAGATTTAATCACTCAGGGGGGGGGGGGGGCTAACTTTTCTTAAAAATTAATTACTCGATTAAATATTGGAATCAAAGTAAATGATAAAATATTAAAATGGATAATAATATAAGCCACATATAATTACAATTAAAGTAAACGATAAACATAATTATTTAAGTGAATATATTTAAGTTAAATGTAATTAAAACTGAAACGAAAAATATATATACATTATTAAATTGAATATTATATAAACTATAAGTAATTAAACGATAAATTGTTTAACTGAATATATTTTAAGCTAAATGAAATTGAAATTGAAGGAAATAATAAATTATTAAACTGAATATATTTCACACTAATGTAATTAAAATTATATGTAATTGAATATAATGTAACCTACTTGTAATTAAAATTAAAGCAAATCATAAATTGTTAAACTGAATATATTTTAAGCTAAAGGTAACTAAAATGAAAGGAAACGGTAATTTGTTAAATTGAATATAAAAAAAAATAGAAAAATATAACATTACAGAACCGGAAAATTAAGATATTTGAATTATATCCTAGTTAATAGTGAAAATTACCAAGTGCTTATATTTAAAAAGAGATCCAAGACCATATTAAGTATAATTTAAAACATTACAGAAAAATTTAACATTAAATCTATGGATAGAACCGTGAAATCAGGAAATATAGCATTGTTATAAAAAATCTAATTTAGATATTAAAAATTGAAAAGTGATCTGGTACGCCAATTTATAGCCTATCGAAAACAATAGCCCCTTGGGTGGCTATCTAATAAGTTTTATATGTTGCTCAAATTAAAATATTATTCCATTCCATCAATACATACGTTTTATCACTTAACTCACACTACAGCTATTATTTATTTTGACTTAAAAAAATACTTAAAGCGCCCAACGTGGGGCTCGAACCCACGACCCCGAGATTAAGAGTCTCGTGCTCTACCGACTGAGCTAGCCGGGCAACATGAAGAATAAATAATTGTTTTCTGAATTCATATATCTGAATGAAATTTTCTCGACCCTAACATTTCGTTTTGTAAACCTACTAGAGGTTGCCACCCACCTTTTTTGCATTCATGATTAAATTTCCTTTGTACGATTAAAGTACCCGGAAACTATTCACTTTAGTCATTGTTTCATGTGTTATATGAAGAGATTTCTTCAGGTTGCTGAGGTGGTTCTATTACTAAGTGTTGAGAAAGGTTTAATTTCATAAATATAAATTTCTTTTTTAATGAGACATTATACATGCGCAAAATTAGAGTACCTCTGTGTAATATGAGTTTTTTTCCCCCTGAAAAATATTAAAAATTCTTTGTAAATTATTTATGATTAATCATTTGAACATTCTCTACAATTGTATAAAATGCTCTCTCTATGTGTAGGGGTAAGGCAATAGCATAACTATAATTCTTAAATTTTATAAAATCTAGTTATATTTTACAGTAACACATTTGATTTATAATTATTATTTAATATTAAATCATTTTATAATACTAAAATTAAATGCAATTACTTGCGTTTTATGTTTCATAATTAATTTAAGTACTTAAGAAAATGAAAATAAATATACAAATATTGACTTATCACCCCCTTTGAATAATTGCATTATTAATCTTTTTTATAATATTATTTATCAGAAATAAATCTTATCCTATTAAAGCAGTTTTCTGGCTTCTGTATTGCATAATATCTTTTTAAACTTCCACTACATATTCTATTAGTTGTTGATATCATGATGCTAATGGTAATCGATTTTTAAAAAATTTTCGAACGTGTCGTCCAGGCAAAAGATTTCTCATACAGTCTTCAATATCATTATCTGTAAAACATTTTCAAAAAAATTATTTTAATTTATTTATTTTTTAACTCATTCATGAGTATCATAGAATTTTTTAAGATTTCTTTTGAAGTCTTTTTTTGCAGAATCGAATACTACACTGCAAAAATAAATTAATTTTGTGCATTGATTCTCTTCTATTTTTATACTAATATTTACGCATTATTACTGAGCCAGAAGGCATAAAGGGAGTAAATCTACAAGTTGGTCTTAAAAACAATCAGTGGTTTCACGAAATGTAGAACTCATGAAAGAAAAAGGGGGAATTGAAGGAAAGAAAGAAGTGCAGTAACATAAAATTATGCAGGAGCAAACAAACAAATGCCTGTCTAACATTATTCTTTTGAGAGTGGTCATCATGACGTCACAAAAAGGAAACAGAACTCGCGCGACATTCAGATCCACAAAGAAATGTGATAGCCTTTGTTTCTTATCTCTGCGGAAGCACGTTAGGTTTAGTCATTTATATTTATCATGAAGACGTAACACGAGGCGAAGTTTAGATTCGTTATCACATTAAGAGATACGTTGATTTTGTTAAACGTCGTGTAAAATGTAACATTCTGAGTAGTGGGTAATTTTTCTTTTATACGAGAAACACTTTTTACATAAGAGAATAGGATAATTAAAAAGGATTATATTTTAACGTATTTGTTTTGCTTTATTTCATTCTTCAAGAAAATAATTTTTTTGTATAATATTTAATAATTATTTTAGGCTTCGAGCCCATGATTTATTGATAGCCTCAATACTTTTTATGCCCTTTTCATTTTACTTCGAGATTGTTTCTGAGTACGATATTTTATTGTATTTTGTAAATGTATATCATATTTAGCACTTTTGCGTGAACGACGTAACTGTATATGTTTAATATACACTCACTGCATTTATAGTAAATTGATTTTTTTTGTTGCATGCTCATTGAAAAATGAACAAAAAGTACTTTTTCAGTGTAATGCATAATGAAATCGAGAAAAAACACACACTTTTAAATATTTTTTATTAAAAGAGATAACATAATTCAACCAAGTGACCTCGTTTTATTCCGCCGGCTTCATTAACATGGCAACGTAATAAATCAAACCAACTATTCGATGCATTAAATTAATTTATAATCAGTTTCGGAAGCTTTCGCACAGCAAAGTTTCAGTTTTACATTTTTCACGAATTTTTTTTTAATTAAGTTGAAGGCAGTATGTTAAATTGTTGTAATTTTATTGATTAAACAGCCACCATTAAGAAAATATCGCGTTTATTTCGTAGGTATACAGATAAATGTAACGTTATGTTAAACACAAAAGCAGCAACGTTTTATAACACAACGAGCGCAGTAGCAGAAGTGAAAGCATGAAGAGAGTCCACATTTAATGGTCAGCAAAACGGAAGTGTTACGGTGAGGACACGTGATTTATGTTGAGAATGTTCCAGACTTGAGTTAATGTTCTATGTATTAATTAGAGCTTAGGAACATAGGTTAAGCCTTTTAAAATGAGTTAAAACTAAGGTTATAACGCATATTCGTCACACACACACACATATATAACGAAAACTATATATGCAAATAAACATTAATATATTATAAAATGTATAGAGAATGAAAGTAAATTTAAAATTACTATTAAATTTTTTTTGAAAATACTAAAAAACGAAATTAAACATTGAATATCAAGAAATAAACTTATTTAAAAAAAAAAAAAAAAAAAAAAAAACAAGGAAAAAAAACACTCTCAAAAAAAAAAAAAAAAAAAAAAGAAAGAAAATCCTTTAAAAAATGAGCAAAATGAAAATAAAGCTATGCAATACTGCCGATAGATTAGGATATTGTAATTGTAACTCTACTTAAACATGTTTAATGATCCAACCTTGACAATCAGTACTAGTTCTATTATTCACACACTCACGCACGCACGCACACACACACACACACACACACACATATATATATATATATATCATAGATTTGTGTGCATATATAATAACATGCAATAAAAATTCTAATAAGATTTGAGTTTTTTTCGGACATTTATTTAAAGTCATATGGCAGCTTACATAAAATTAAAATATTATTTAGTTACCCCGCATTACACTCTGAATTTGATGAGCTTGATTGAAAGGAAAAAATCAGGCACTTTAAACTTGTTTATGAAAAAGTTTTATTTATGAAATCATTTTTTCAGTATTGGTATAATGCCTATATTCTATTGAAACTCGAAAATGTTTGCCTTTCAGTACACTGACAATAACAATAAAAAACATAGTTGAAATAATTAAAGCAGTTTAAGTGTTATACAATATACAGAATCAAAATTGTACATCAGAATGTAAATATGGTACATAGTACTAAATTATTATAAAATTCTTTTCACAAATCTTGTCACAGTATTATGTACATTGTTCTCAATTATTAGAATAATGAGCATTATTCGAATATGAGTGTTTGAAATTAAGTAATGGGATATACTAAACATTTTATAAGAGAATTTTTAAAAAATAAAAGCAGTCAGAGGAAGAAAAAGTTCGATGTGTCTGATAAAATCTCGATAATCATGTTAATTGCTATCGAGAACTTGTTGACTGGTTTTAGTACGAGCTTTGATTTAGCCAAAGAATTGTCTTGGTGAATAATTCTGTCTTTCTGGGTGTAAACCGAACTAACCTAACGACCCACCTGACGTAGTATAGAAATCAGAAAAGCGAATATTAGTTTTGTGATTTACTCAGAATGTGACATAATGTTCCAATTAAATAATATCTGTATGGCTTAAACCATTATCCCAAGTTTCAAATTTTTTTTTTACCTATTATTAAATATTAAAAGACATTTTAACAATTAAATCGCATTAAAGCTTATTTTTTGCTAACCAATAAAGATGAGAAATTTTTTTGTAACTTTTCCCTTTATTATTCGTAAAAGAATGTGACCTGGTACGCCAAAATTGTAATATTCAAAGAAACCAAAACATCTAATGTTAGTAATACAATTTTGGCCCACAAAGAGGTTTTAAATGAATGTCTGAAATTTGAGTTACCTTAAAAAATTCTTGCTCAAATTTGATATAGTTTTGATATCCGGAAAATCAATATTATTATTCAAGATAATTTTACCAAAACAAGTTTCGACTGAAATATTTTAATTTTTATTACATTTTGGATTCTGTTAAGATGTTTTTAAAGGAATAACTTTTCATCAAAAGAGTTACTTTGTAGTTAATTGAAGAAATATCTCGATTTTATCAAGTTTGTATGAGTGTAATATATATGGCTGAGTGTGTTGGCTATTGTAATTTATTCTTTAAATTAAAAAATAAGCGTAAAATAAAAATATCAAAAATTCTATGCAAAGTTTTACAAGGAACATATTTAGTCATCCAAAGTGCACTTTTTTAAAAATAATTATTAGTAAATTACTCAATTAAATATAAGAATTAAAGTAAACGATGGAATATCGAGAAATGACAATAGTAAACTTTTCGGATATCAAAATTAAAGAAAACGATGAATTCTTAAATTGAATATATTCAAGCTAAATATAACTAAAATTGAACCAAACGATAAAAAATTGAAAAGTTACCTGGTACGCCAAAATTGATTAACCTAAAACAATATCTCCTCAGGTGGCTAATATATAATTTCCCCTCCTTTAATATATGAGGTTTAAAATCTATTTGGAAAGAAAGTATGTGATATGATACATGGAATATAATGCACGAATATGGACAAAAAGGGAATTGTTTCAACTTGAAATAAGTAGTATAATGAAATAAACTGGTGTCAAATATTAAGCATAATTCGCAAAATTCGAAATGAAAGTTAGTGAATATTGGTGAATTTGTTTGAAATAACTTTTGGAGAATTATCTGTTACTGGTGAAACTTTGTTTTTATGCAAAACATTTCAGTCGACGTCACCACGCGCAAAATACATGTGCATGTCGGAAAGCGGATATACCGCCTCACTCGGCATAAGCAGTTCTGAAAATTTTCTTCCAATTCATGACCGAAGGAATGTTGCAAACAATTAAGCAGAATGAATGATGGCCCAAAGGCGACAACTTGTGTCACAACTGTTCGCTGAGACTGATATTTAGGAATAATTATGCGACGTCAGAAAGACAGTTGTGCCTGAAAACAGGGTTCAGCGCTTAGAGCCGCCACAAGAGTTTGAATTTCCTGACAAATTGCTTACAGAAGATTCCGGCTATTTTGGTCTCTGTATCCGGTAACCAACAGTTTGCATTCCTCTTATATAAATCTATGTATAAACGTCATCATTTACACTGAAGTTTAGGACAATGGACTTCAATTTGATGCTCAATGACGAATCTCGTTTTATCTGAACACTTGCTTCTCATCGGCTTGCTTCTCATATGGCAAGGATGCGAAACTCGTTTTCACCCTGGAAACATGACAGAAAGACATCGTTTTCCATCAAGGAAAGAGGATTATACTATATACGGCTAAATAGATCTCCATATTCTTGAGATGGGGTCTTTGACTGCTAAAAGATGCAGAGATGAAGTTCTAGAGCCTTATGTTAATCTGTTTCGAGGTGTAGCCGATCCCGACTTCATCTATAGATGATAATGCGCCTTGTAAACGTGAGTGCTGGAACAATGATCTACTTTAAACGAAAAATATTCAATGGCCTGCTCTCTTACCTGATTAAAATTTATCAAGCATGTGTGGGATATGTTCGGGAGACAACTTGCAGCTCTTTCGCACCCAGCAAGCTCTTTTCCAGAACTGAAAAGAGCTCTTCTTGACGTTTGGAGCTAGTTGACCTTATAGGAAATCGTTTTGTAGTGCTCGGCTATCAGAGGTGATCACACACCATATTAAACTGTAGTACCACCTTTTTATTTCATTTATTTTTCACAAGAATGTGAACTCGTATTGTGACGAGTTTTCTTTCAAAACTGTTTCTTTAGATAATAAAAGTGACTATTATCGTTTTTAGCATTGTTTTTTTAAATTTTATAATTCGTTTACATTCCTATGTTATGTTTACCACCCCCCTTTCCGACTTATATTTCTTTCATCATTCTCATAATTATCAATTTTGTTTGATTTTTGGACTCTGGTGCGTATTTGCTCACTATAGTGCACTATGTGTGAAGCGGGGGTTGGCAGCTCGAATTGTTATGTATGTTACAAAATTCAATATGTAATTATTAATAATATCATCTATTTAAATAAATATTTCGATAAATAGTTTGAGTCCTATTTTTCCTCATAAGAAAAAGATAGCCTTAAGTAACATCATATTTATTATAGTATCGATTGATAGCCTTATATAATATCGTATCATAGCTAATAGCGCACATGAGTCAAATATTGAATATGTTTATTGAAAATGAAAAAAAAAAGTGTTTTTCTTTGTAAAGCATCCAAATTATAAGACATCAATAAAAAGTTGTCAATTTTGTGTACAACATCGAAGCAATTACAGGAGGAAAAACCACGTTTTCATTAGTGATGGTATACTAAAAATAAGAAATAAAAGAAATATTTTTTCTTCGCAAGATTCTTTAATGAATACCACACCAGAAACTATAATTCTTTTATCTTGGCTAAAAGTTATTTAAGCGGGAAATATTCGAATTAAAATTATGGAAATTGTCCCGCTGTGCTACAGCAGTGCCACCTTCAACGCAGATTAGTAGGTTAGATCTCGAGGTGTAAGCATGCAGAAATGCGTGTCAGTCTTTTTTTTTTCCCTTTAATTTTCATACTTAAATAAACTATTTTTCCTCCTAAAATGAGCGTGGTTCATAAGAACAACCTACGCCAACCTCCACAATGGGGGCTCGGCAAACGAAACAGAATTTAAAGTTAAATTAAAATTTAAAATACATTTTTAAAACTATTACACGAACAAGCCAACGGACTGGCTGCCGCCAAAAAAACATGGACGCTCGCTCTCTTCAATAAGTGCAGACGGCACGAAAATTGTAAGTAACGAATTGAAGTAACGAAAATTGATATATGTTGTTGTGCCACCATTCCGTTGTGATAGTTCGTGAAAAATCAACGCTAAAAGAGTAATAACAGACTATTATTACACGCCTATGTTTTGTTGTGACTCCCCAATTGGATATACAACTGCTGAAAAGAGGGGCAAGTACCTCCTTTCTTTACCTTTCAATTTATGTATGAAAATTAGTTTTATTCAGTGACTGTGCTACTCGAACTATATAAAGATGATCACCCTTAATGATATTGCTGTTGTGTCAAACTTTCTTAAAAGAGGAAATATTAAAACAATTAAGTTGTTAAACAGGATAATTTAACGATGCATTTGATCGTAATACAAGAAAAAAATTAAGTAGTTTCCCCTCATTTCCCACTGATTTCAATATTGAAGATCATAAGAAACTAATATTCGATTCTTTTTCTTTAAATGATTTGTTTTGTGTATTAAATGTGTTAAGTCTGGATATCAACGGTAGTAAAGAAGAACTCCTTAATAGACTTTTTCAATCTTTGTCAAAACTAGATGAATTTCAAGCTTTAAATTCTAAACCGCTAAACAGTGACTCTGAAATTTCTGATGACGAAACAGAAAAAAATCCCACTTCATTCTTTCCCCCTTGTGTAATAATCTCCGGCTCTGAATCATAACAACATGTCTGCTACTTTCGACCCTTCTTCTATTTTGTTTTGAAAAAACTCGGAAATTCACATCGAAAGTTTACTGGTTCTGATACATTTGATATAAAGTGTTTTATTCAAGACTGTGAAGAATCGTTTCTTCCCCCCCCCATCGTTGAATGAACCGCAAAAAATAATATTCGCTAAAACTTTAATTGAAGGTCAGGCAAAGAGTTTTTTTTTATATACGCGTGATCTTACGACATGGCTTTCCTTTAAAAACGCTTTATTAGAAGAATTTCGCCATCGATTAAATTCTGCTGAAATTCATAGACTGTTAAGTAAACGAAAATTACGCCAAAACCAATCCCTTTTCGAATATTTTATAGTAATTGGAGAACTCGCAAGTACTTTTTGAGAAGTTATGGAATGATCTTCATTATTTGAATAATGTATAAATGGCATATATGATTACCCATCAAAAAAAGCTGTTTTATACGGTGCTAAATCAATTTCACAATTTAAAGAGAAACTTCGAATTTATGAAAAAATATTCAGAGATTAAAATAAAAAACCCTTCCCCAAAACAAATTTTTAATTCAGTCAAGGACGCGACATGAACTCAAAACACAACTTTAAAATGTCTGAAATCCAAAATGATAATGCATATTATAAACCAAAAACTTGTTTTAATTGTAGTATGTCTGGACATAATTCTCATTTCTGTCCAGACAAATGTAAAGATTTAAAATGTAGTGTTTGTAAAAATTTTAGCCATATTTCTGCAAAGTGTACCAATAAAGCTATTCCAAATCGAACTGATAATACTGTGTCAACTATAAATCATTTATCTCCTTTGATGTATAAAACTGTAACTATCAATGATAATTCATTTACTTCATTGGTAGATACTGGTAAAACAATTCTAACGAAAAATACATATAAAAAAATCAGTTCACCAACTTTAACTATTTTTCATGGATCATTTACAGCGTTTGGCAATGGGTACATTACACCAATCGGTAGCTGTATACAAGAACTAATAATATATAATCAGAAATTTATCTCAACTTTTGTGTTGTTAATAATGAAACTAAGACATCAGATGCTATTATTGACATGGATATTTTAGCACAGGTCAAAATAAAAATCAACACAGATGGTGTCAGATTTACAAAAATTTCGGATACTGAAACGAAAAATACAGAACAATTTTCGATCTCTAACATTCCAACAAATGATAAATTGGAATTTGAAATCGGATCAGATGTTACTAAAACTCAACGAAATATTCTTCATAATTTGGCTTCAAACTGTAAACCAGTTAAGACTAAAACTACTGATATCTAGATGTCTATTAATTTAAAGAATGAAACACAAATAGCACATAAACCACAACGATTACCTTTTGTTGAAAGAAAAATTGTAGACGACCAAGTGATGAAATGGTTGGCTGAAGGTATTGTTGAGCCATGCTCTTCACATTTTTCTAGCCAAGTAGTTGTCAAAAAAAAAAAAAAAAAAAGGATCCCCGAGAGTTTGTATTGATTATAGACAACTTAATAAAAGCATTGTAAAAGATAAATATCCCTTACCATTAATAGAAGATCTGCTTGATAACCTTCAAGTTACAAATACGTTCAGTACAAATGATCTACGTAACGCTGTTTTCATTTAAAAATAGAACCATATAGCGAAGATATGCATCATTTGTGACACATTTGGACAATTTTAGTTTCTACACGATCCATTCGGTCTTTGCATGTCCCCAACAGTGTTTCAGCGGTACATAAACACAATATTTAAGGCTTTGATTATCAAAGGTCATATTTTAATTTACATGGATGATGTCAGTATGAAATCTAAAAATACAGAAGAAGGTCTCGAAAGACTTTCACTCGCTTCCTCTTACGGATTAGACATAAATTTTTAAAAATGCAAATTTTCAAGTAAAGAAATAGAATTTATTGGCCTTGTTATTAAAAATGGTAAGTTGTACCCGTCACCACAAAAAATCAAAGCTGTTATTACTTTCCTTGAATTGAAATGCCAAAAAGACTTACAATCTTTCTTCGGTCTTGCTGGATATTTAAGGAAAATCATTTTAAATTTCCCCATCATTGCACATCCTTTAACAGAACTTCTGAAAGGATATCGTGAATTTAAATTTGCTGATAGAGAAATACAAGCATTCAATTGTCTCAAACAATGTTTATCTTCTCCACCTGTTCTAAACATTTACAATCAGAACGCTGATACCGAAATTCATTATGATACTAGTATTCATGGTTATGGATGTATTTTACTCCAAAAATCAATGACAGATAATGCGCGTCACCCAATATATTTTATGAGTAAGAAAACGACAGACGCCGAAACAAAATATAGTAGCTATGAACTTGAAGTTTTAGCTATTGTCCAAGCATTAAAATGTTTAGTTTACTTATTAGGCAAACATTTCAAAATAGTTACTGATTGCAACGCATTCGCAATGACACTAAAGAAAAAAGATTTGTGCACTCGGATAGCGCGAGAGACATTTTAACTACTAGATTTTGATTATGAAATAGAACATCGCTCCGGTTCCAAAATGAATCACGTAGACGCTTTAAGTAGATACCCAGTTATGGTCGTACAAGACAGTCTCGTTGCAAAAATCAAAACGGTTCAAAAACAAGACATTGAAATTCAAACTTTTAGAGAACTTTTAAAAATCAAACCTTACCAAGTTTATCTTCTAAAATCCGATATGCTGTACAAGTTTGTTGATGGTGAAGAACTACTCGTTGTTCCTAAAAATATGCAGAACGACATTATATGTAGCGCTCACGAGCGTGGACACTATGCTTCTAAAAGAACAGAAGCCCTCAAGTATCAATTCTATATCCCTAAAGTTAAAGAAAAAATAGACTGTTTCATTCAAAATTGTATTTCATGTATTTTGGTTAATCGCAAACGTGGCAAAGAAGATGGTCCACTACACCCTATCGAAAAAGAAGCCATTCTTCTACACACATATCAGGTTTACTATTTAGGCCCATTCCCTACCAGAAGCAAGAATTATATACATATTTTTTCCCGTCATTGACTCTTTCACAAAATTTGTATGGTTTTACCCAACGAAGTCAACAGATTCTGCAGAAGTTATTGCAAAATTAGAAAATCAAAAATACTTATTGGCAATCCATCTCGAAACATTTCTGATCGTGATACCGCATTCACTTCTAAACAGTTTCAAGATTATTGCAGTACCGATAAAATCGAACATTTCCCAATCACCACCGGATTACCTAGAGTAAATGGACAAGTAGAGCGGTTAAATTGTACAATAGAAACAGTTATATCCAAATTTTCATAAATAATCCAGAGAAATGGTATAAGTACATGAAAGTCCAGAAGGTTATAAGTTCAACGTTCCAACGAAGCATTCAAACAACCTCCTTCGAATTGCTGTTAGGTACTAAAATGAATACGCCACAAGACCTCAATATCTCAAATTTACTTAATGAAGAAATCCAAGCTGACTTCGTCAACAACAGCGACGAAATAAGGAAACAAGCTAAACAAAAAATCCTGAAAGTTGAAGATGAAACTGAAGAAATTACAGCCTTCTGCGAGAAGCAGCAACTATTTTAAAGCTTCATGATCTTGTCGCCATCAAACGTACCAGGACTCGAACTAAAACCCAAATACTTAAGTCCATAAAAGATAACGAAAATCAAACCGAACGACACTTACGATGTTCAAAACTATGGCTTTTTTGAAGGACTAGCGAAAAACAGTACCTGAATATCTCAAGTAATTGGACTAATGACGGTATTACCTGATGAACTAATGCAATGACATTTTCGTCCGAATTTTAAAAAGACATTATTATTTTTTTCCCCTTAAAATGCTTTTTTATCTTATAGAGTGAAAGTCATTTTTTTTCAATATTTTGTGCTTTTCTTGTGTATTAATTTTTCTTTTCAATTTTTCAGATATAGTGAAGTAGCTTAAATTTTTTGAATTGTCTTAATAGTTAATATTCAACCATATATTAATCAACTTTTAAGTGAGTATGTTCTTACTTCAAGTTTGTTATTATTTTCATAAAATAAATGCATATATATTATTGTTTTAATTGTACCTTTACTAGCCCAACTGAGGTCAGGTGATATAGTCGGATATCCGATTATGGGAATTGTCCCACTGTGCTACAGCAGCGCCACCTTCAACGCAGATTAGTAGGTTAGATCTCGAGGTGTACGCACACAGAAATGCTTGTCCGTTTTTTTCTTTAATTTTTCATCCTTTAATAAACCATTTTTCCTCCTAAAATGAGCGTGATTCATTACAACATATCGATGCCACTAAATACTGGCTTGTGGTAAAAGGGGAAAGTCAATTTCATAATGAATAACAATATCTTTTCTTTCTTTCTTTCTTTTTAATGCTGTCTTTGTAATTTAGATAATGTTGTGCAAAAGAATATGAAATATAAAATTACTTGTTCCATTACTTTGAGATATATCTATAAATGGTCTCTAAATTAGTTTACAGCAAAATCACAATAAGTTCTTTGCCTCAAAAGTAAGTCTTCTTCAGCTATGAGTGTTTTTAAATTTGAAATTCTCCTTCGCTTTTGAAAATACTCTCTCATTCATGTTTATCGCTTACATTTTCATTTTAGTAATTCACGAATTTCACATTTTGTGGTTTTTTTATACTACTATTAGAATATTTTTATTTTTGTGGGTAGGTTTCATTTTTGAATACGTTTCTCGTATAACAAAAGGAAACTTTAGACGATAAATTTGGTTTAAATATTAATTCCAAACTTCCTCTTAACTTTAAAATTTACTAGCCTCAGAAGGGGAGGACTATATTCTCGAGAATTTAAGATAAAAGTTTCCAAAAATGAATTCATTTATAGTTCATCTCTCTTGATTATATGCCCGAGTGATCCTGATCACGAGCTCGCGGCCGAAGGTGTGGAAGTATGAAAGGGGCTCAGGTGTCGTCCTCGTCACTTGCCAGAGGTTTAAAATTACGGAGTCCATCACCAGTAGTCCACTATCAGTAGCTTCTAAGCGTGACATTAATGCATGATCTATCTATCAATCTCGATTATTAGCCCCTACTTAAATTTAAAAAGATATTTTTTGTTCTAGGAAGACTAGATCATTTTCGAAAATCAGGGTAATAATTTCTTCTTTCAAGAAGCAATAGGTAGATTTTTAAATATTCTATAAAGGAAATCGCTACTTATTAAATAACAGCGTTAAGTTACTGATTATTACACATTTGTAGCATCTGATTTCATTCAATTAAAGCAGTAATAACTTTGTCGTATCATGATAGTTTGGCCTATAGCGAACCTTGACTAACTTGGTATGCAAAAGCCCCTGGTGACAAGTAGTAAACCACCGGGTATTTAACCTTTTAAATTTCGAGGATCCCTTTGATCTTATCATTTTCTTGAAGGAGCCTCTTTGTCAAAGTGAAGAAAAAATTTATCCTTCTGAAATTTACAAAATTATGATTGTATTTCTGTTTTATCTTAATAGAAACGTATTGATAATATAATGAATGGTAAGGTAGCTAATGTTTTTTTTTTTTTTTTTTTTTTTTTTTTTTTTTTTTTTTTTTTTTTTTGATTTTCTAAAATATATTCTATGAATTACAAACAAAAGTAACAATATTTTAAATTATAACAAATTAGTTAAAAGAATTTTTCTTAGTGACTTGGCAGTGATTGTTTGATTATTTTTTTATTACATAGTATTATTACTTCTGGAATAATTGTTGAAATCAGCAACCTAATGTCATCTTCAGCTTCAAGCTGTTTTCAAGATTTTAGCTTACATATGTTGCAACATATGACAAAAGATGTTTCACAGCTCTTTTGGAAATTTCAGGATATTCTTTTCCAATGTCAATCCATTTCCTCCCCCCCCCCCCGAAAAAAAAATGCATAGTATGAACTTGACGAAAATTTATTTTCTATTGAGTATCGGTCGATATATCAATTTTTTTTTATTGGGAATTTGGAAGTGTCACATTCTTGAAAAGGATTTTGGATCAAGATATTTTTTTCTTTTTGAACAAGGAAATATTCAATAAATATTTTTTTACAGATCTGATAAATGTTGGGCTAAACTAATTTTGACAATTTTATCGGGATTAGCATTACCGTCTACTAAAATATTATGGAATTTAAGAAAGCCTTCACTATTATCTTCCAAAACGCAATCTGCCTAAAATTTCAATTTTAAACGAGTATCGTCAATTTTACTTTATATTTTAAAAATAGTGAAATAGGAGGCGAAATAAGTGGGCGATTCTTCACCTGAGCCAAAGAATGAACATATGTGACTTAATGCGTCTCGATTAATGCATTTGAAGCCCGTAATTCTTACGAAATTTAAAATTTTGTTTTATCCATAAAAAAATTATTTAAGTTTATTTATACAAGGAAACCTTCTTTAAAAATTCTATATCTTATTAAAATTAAAATTTTACTAACATTGTGGCGCCTTGATTTAGCAAAGAGTGATCTCTTATGGAAACCCTGTCTAAGTTACAGGGTAAATGAGTGAGTGAAAGTGAAGGTTATTGGCGTAAAAGCCAGATGTGGTTATGCTGCGCCAAACAAGATATAACTGTGGTCCAGACATGTGAAAAGCATCAAAAAGACAAAAATTGGTTGACAAGAAGGAGGGTCGAAAATAGAGAAGGATCGCTAGGGTAACTCGGGGGGGGGGGGGTCACTCGTGTTTACCAAAGACGGTAAACCCCATAGAAAAGGAAAAAAGATCAGTAGGGTGCCTTGGGGTCATGATGCCCCTCAAAGGCAGGGAGCCCGGCTATACCCCCAGTACCCATTTTAGCCACCTCTTACGCCGTGCATTAAAGTTCCTGGGAACCTAGGTTGAAGACCTCTGTAGTAAACCTTTTTCTTGCTTGTGGATTTGGAATTTGATTTCGTTATAACTTTTTTCCAAAATAGTGAAAGTGCTAGAATTAAAAATATTATAATAACTTGAGTTCCTCTCATAAAATGGAGTAAAAATTTGAAGAGGTGTTAGTATTGTTGTGCTTACTTTACAAATGTAAGGTTACGAAGTTCGTTAGTTAAGGTTATGTGTGTGAGCTATGTTTCTGTCATTGCTCAAGTCGAATCTTGAGTTTCAGACCTGATTTTAAAAAAGACTCATCGTGTGGTGTAATGAGTGCTGCTGCATATTGATTGTTCCTGAGGCTCAAAGTTTTTGCAGCCCTGGAATGTTGTGATGTAAAAGTTAAGGAAATAAGTATACCGTATTAGAGATATTGAACTCTTCATCTGATTTATATGTTTCAAAATTTTTTTTGTCAATCACCAATGGTTATCGTGTAGCTGTGAAGCGATGTTAACTCAAATCAAGTGATCTGTTTCCAAATTATGAAAATCTTAGCATTATCCAAATATTTAACTTTAAGAAAAAGAGGAAATTTTTTAAAAAAATAAGGCATGCAACAATTGATTTCTATAGGAAGAATAATGACTTATATTTTATATGACAGTAGGAAATAACTGACAGGCTTCCTGTGTACAAGTCGAGAATTTCTAGAACACTTTTTCTAAGTTACGAGTAAATTACGGAAAAGTACCAAAACATACACTAAAAATTATAATAGAATATCGTAGATAATGGGAAAGGAATATTACTTGAATCTTCTAACTTACATTTTGGGTATTTTGAATACAACCTTTATGTAAAAAAGAAAAGACAAAAAAAAGTCAGATGAATGATTTCAAGTCCGCATATGTTTTTTCCCCCATGCAGTCACTGTAGCTTACTGATCATGGCCGCGAGCTCATGTTTGTCCTTTCGGGTTGTTGTCACTAAAGATTCGCTATGTAGTGCAGCTGATGCACGTTAAATCTGTTGCGGTTCCTTACTTGGCTTAGTGTGGAAATTTGACGAATGGAGTGCCCAACTCAGGGTGTCGTCCTCGTTCCTCGACCGAGATTCAAAATTACGACATACGTTGCAAATAATCCTCATGTTGCTTCTGTGCCGTGATGTCAATAAACAATAAAAGATTGCTGGTTCCCCCCCCCCCCATTTAGACTTATATACCTGTTATATACGTGATAGATTTCTGGGGTGAGGAAGGTGGGGGAGAATATACTCCTGGGGCTTATATTTGAAAATATGCTGTAGTAATTACTCGGTAGGAATTTGAAATCAAATATATATCTACTGATTACTCTAATACCTGATATAAAGGGAATATTTAAATCGACAATTTTAACGAGTAAGTTAAGAAAAACACAGAGCAAAACTGTGTGTATGCGTATGACAACTCTTTATTTAAATGCACTTCTATCCAGAAGATACCTCAAGTTCGTAGTCAAAGTTAAAATAAAACGAAACTTAAAAAACTGATTAAACCGACAACTTTTAAAAACGTTTTTTATAAACTTAAATTTGTATAAATGCCGAGTCCTGTAGTAAGAGAAGCTAAATTTACTCAAGTCGAAGTAAAAATTAAAATTTATTGGGTTTAAATGATTTTACAGACTCTAGATTAAAAGGTAAACCTCCTCTAGATGTAAACACAATAATTTTACAAATTCACATAAAAATGTAATTATTCAAGTTGTCAGGGAATACCCTCCACAGCTAGATATTGTTCTAAGTCGAAATTATCGATCTACTAATTAAATACATTTAAGATTACGAAGATGATTGGTAGCTAGCATTTTTCTTCCAAAAGTATTGCGTTTCAAAAATCAGTTTTTTTTATGTCCAAGAACGCCTTAATAAGCTGAACTAGGAAAAGCAGTTCACCTTTTTGTGCATTTTTGTAAACAACCACGAAAAATGAACGGGAACTCGCTGTAAGAAATAAAATTTATGTTACAAAATATATCACTTATAAAAGGAACTCGCCAAATAATAACAGCGAACATTATATTTCGAATTTACGATTGTGCACGAAAATGCACGAAAGGCATATTACCAGAAAGTTATACATATTTGAAGTTGATTACTTTCAATTACCATTTAAGTCATTTCTGTATCCCAGAAATAACAACAACAACAAACAGTTCGTATTTTATAGGAATACTAGCTGATACCCGCCCGCTTCGCTGGACAGACGATAATATAATATTTTGGACCCTATACGTAAAATATCAAGAAAATCTTCAATTCTTAAAACATTAATGATAATCTAAATTTAAAATTTTAAGAAATTGTTTGTCTGTTATAATGTCGAGAGATCTTTGATTACGACTTTCAAATATATAAGAAAAAAAAAAAAAAAAAGAAAGAAAAAAAAAAGTAAAAAGCCACCCTACATATACATATTATGGATAAAATTCAATCCACCGTATACATGTCACACCTAGTATTACTAAACATACAACCTTTTGTCAGAAAATCCATCATGTGCTTAGCTTTCAAATGAAATACCCTCGCAATGACATAGTGTCTATCATAAGATTTTTGTCCCTGCCTCGAGAGATCTTTGATTTCTGACCATTTAGGAATCCAAGTGACTGTAATCCTAAAAAAAAAAACGTGCAAGTCGGAACGTCCAAAATGTCTTACGTATGTCATAACGTCTTGAGTTCGTTCATGCATGTAGCGAGATTCTCCTGTAAACGAAGATTGTGTTACAGAAGATTGTCTTGCGTGTGCGCTACTCCGTAAGAAGTCGTCATTTTAGTATTTTTCAAAATCCCGCTCAGTTTTGGAGCTAAACAACACTTTCACCAACCGTGGGATTCCAAACTCATTTATTTCTATCGCTAAATATGTACGTTTCCTATTTTCAACATACACAAAATTTTGCATGAAGGGCCCCTTAGCCGAAATCTTGCCAATCCTCCTTCAGCGCTTCAGTATAAAATTATTTGGTATTTTTCCATTTCGCACACACACAAATCTCACCAAGTAAACTTAATTGGTGACAATACACAGAATACATATAAAATATATATATTCCGTTTGGCGTCGGTCAATTCCTTTTTGGCGATGAAGTCGCCAAAAATGACATAACCGATGGATAAGAGTAGATTAACGGATGAAAATTACATTTTGGATAAGACTTCGGTAAAAACCTTTCTTATTGAGCGTCTACATCTCAAAATGAGTAACTATGCTAAATTTCAAGTCAATCGATAGAATAGTCTTAGAGATCTCGTGATGAGTCAGTCAGTGGTATTTCACTTATATATAGATATATAGATGAGTGTACTTTATTTTAATTGTGTATACATTCCTGTTTTTATATTTTTGTATTGTTCTTTCTTTTGCTGACTGTTTTCATTTTTCGTATCATATTTTCTTACGAATTACTCTAGTTTAAGTAGTATGTACTATTCTACAATTAAAAATTTGATTTCTGAAATATATTTTTCTGGTTTTCAAGAATAATTATTCACTTCAATATGTTTATCTTTCATTGTTTCTTTAAGCTTTACAGAATTCTTAATCACATACACACGGTAATTAAAAAAAATTTCTTCCTCCCTTCAAAACACTTTTTAATTATAAAATAATCAATAAAGCTAATAAAATTATCAACAAAACCAGATGCATGGAAGTACCTAACTTTTCGTTGGGTAAAATACATAGGATCAGTTAATGCACAAAATGTTATACAGCATAATTCAAATATTAACAATAAAAATAATCCATTAGAGATTTGAATAGGGGCTTTTTAAAACTGTTGTCAATTAAGTCTATTACATTAGGAAACATTATTATCTTTTCATTTCGGAAAGCTTCTATATTTATTTTTGCATCCTATATTCTTTTATGAATAGAATTTCCATTCTATGTTGTTTAAACTTTAAAAAAAAAAAAAAAATAAATAAAAGAACTTTTCATGATTTAAAAAAACAATTCTTTTGCTTCGTTTGAAATCATTTGCAAAGAATGATATACCCCCCCCCCCCCACACACACGAAATTACGTTTAACATAAAAAAAAAATCTAATGTCAATGATGGGGAGATCTAATATTTTTTATATGAACGATTATTCAAATAATCGATTTCGTAAAGTATTACAGCGATAACAACAACAATAACATTAGCAAAAGTAAAGAAGTTAAAGAAAAAAAGGGGAAAAAACGTTCCATGCCAAGTTCTGCAAACTTATTTAGCCACCAAAAATGTTAACGATCAAAGAAATAACATTTAAATTATTCAATTAGGGAACAGAATTTGATTGATTGATTCATTCGTTCTTTCATTCACCCATTCATTCTTACATACGCTCGCTTAGTCATAAATCATGCTTGGATATATACATACATGTACATTCACTCATACATACATGTACACTTGCATAATACACTCATTCATTTTTCATTCATTCATTTATCCACTCAGCCATTCACTCATTAATCCATTTATTTATTTTAACCAGAAAAAGATATTTTTTTTTAAAAAAAAATGTGCTCAGGTGACCATTTTGTCGCTGTCTAAAACAATAGCCACTTGGGTGGCTAAAATATTGAAGTATATTAAAATTAAAGCATACGATAAATTATTAAATCGAGTATCTCTTAGAACGAATTAATTTTAACATGTTTTATTTCAAACCGATAAAAAAGTTCAGGAGAAATATATTGTGGCATATTTTTGAAAATTAAATACATTTATTGGAAAAAGCATTCATCAAAAAAATTTTAAAATGCACAAAATTTTCAACGATAAAACTTTCTGTGACATATTTCTTTGGAAATCATATTCAAGCAGGCATTTAATAGTGCTCGGATGATCATTTCGTCGTTGACTGAAACAAATCCTCAACGGTGGCTAAAAAGACTACAGTTCTATAAAAAGAAAAATATAAATGATAAAACTGACACGTGACTTTGTTTATATACCATAAAACATCAAGAAACCGCAAAAAGAAATTTATTCCCTTCTTTCCTCTACGATTTCTCTGCACGTGTAAAATGAGAACTGGTTATCCACTCTGCTGCGATAATGATGGAAAAAAAAAGTATTGAGAACAGAGCTTTTCTTATCATTCGCAAAATCTTACTCGCCTTTAACCTTTGCGCACAAGTAAATAGAAAGGAATAACTTCCAAAGATTCAACCAATGGCGGCGCGAGCTGGCTTGTTCTTCTTGACGTCATAAAATAAACAAAAACAAAACATCTGGATGACATCACTTTGACACCGGTTTAGAGCTCGTCTGTGATTGGCCCCACCTCTGTATTCTAGCTGATCGGTAAGCTGTCGCCCACCAATCGAAAGGAAACATCTGCGTCACTTTTATCCGGTAGAAATATTTGGCTCTTTAGCGCTCTTTTTACACTTTCAGTCAAAATTGAGTTGTAAATTTCTTCGAAGTTCCCATTTTGAATTGAAATATTGTTTATTTAAGGGTATAAAAAATATATATGTGTGTTTCAAAAGAATTTTAAGCAAAAAATAACTATTCGAATTAACTTTTTGTGTTGAGTTTACTAATGAGTTAGTTTTATGAAATATTTTGGTAGAAGTAAAAAATATTTTAGAGAACTTAGTAAAATTTATCACCTCCACGTTAAGTAAAGGATATGATCTGGTTTTACCTTTCTCAGTCGAATATTGAAAATAAATAAATAAATGAATAAAACTTTATTTAAAAAATGAGATTCATTGAAAATGTCTGTAAAATATACGTTTGCATTTAAATGTCTCTTAGCTGAAAATTTTCAGAGAAAATTAATAAGTTAGAAATATATTATTTGATTCATGGGAGATAGACAAACAAAGACTTAGATTCTGTTCTAAAATTCTATTGAGGGGCATCGGAACCAAATCTATTTTGTGAAATTATAACTATATCAACTTTCACAACCTTTAACATTAAAGTGCATTACATAGGGAAAGTATTTCTTTCTGATTCCAGTTTACGGTATTAACGAAAATTTATTTTCTTTATATTACTGCGTATAATTTGATTTGAAAATCTATTGTAATGAAACCCATTGAGTGACATTTAACAAAAAATAACGGCCATAAATCTTGGGAGTATCCATAAAAATTTTCAGATGACAATCATTATTTCCTAAGAGATATATAAATCCGATTTGGCACTTTCTTTTTCTTCAAAACTTTCAAAGGAGATTTCATTATCGCGCAAGGAAAATATTTATTTGCATAAATATTATTTTTATTTTACTGATGTATGTTGCGGATCTGTGATGTTCAGTTATTACTGATATTAGTCATGGAAAAAAATCCTTTATGCAGATACTATCACAAACGATCTTCAATTTTTTTTTACCTAATGCAAAAGTAAACAAATAAAATACACAGAATTATTACAGGAAATGAATGAATTCCTGCAACACCTAACTAAAAATCCTTGCCAGGTACGAAACTCATTGCAGTAAAACAAGACTTTTAACAGTTTTGGTTTTCTAAATGTTTTAGTTAGGTTTTAAAATGTTAAATTACATAAAAATGAAAGAATACTAAACAAGTAATGAAGAAGCTGGACATGAGTGTGTTGGGCAATACCCGGAAGATCCATAGTTTTGTGAATGTGTTCAGCATCCGTAAAGAAGACAAATTACAAATCCTTCCCGGAAATAGTTGATATTATTAACACAAATAAAGTAAGCAGATGAAGTTAAGAAAAACGAACGGCCAAATTTGATTTCGTTTGAATTAATGTCGTGTTAGGAACCTCACGAGCATTGTTAGGGACGTAATTGTGAGCTACGATTAAGTGACGAGGATGACACCCTCGCTTGTACTTTTTTCTGCTCTCCATACATATTGAAAATTTAAGCTTAGTTCTATCTAAAGTACCGCATACTTATTACACAGCATGAATGAAATTTAATGACATCAGGATTCGAATCCACAGCTCAACTTAAGTTCGTGACCATAATTATTAGGTTATCTAGCCCCAACCAGATATAAAGACAAAGTTTATTCAGGAAGAGGGCCAATTATGAAAGAGAAGATGTTCACATAAATTTTGTTAATTTTCAAAATATTGTTAATTTTTAAAACTTTGTTTATTTATCAAAGATTCAAATCATCTCATATACTTCAGATAACATTATTTAGTAATTATGTGTTTATATCAATATATTGTAAGGCATATTCTAATCTTTAAAGAGGGCTTTCATACATTTCAGGCTCTCTATAGCTATCTTTATAAACATATTTTTAGATTTTAACAGTAAAAGAAAAGTTTATTTTTTCACTTCAGAAAAAATTGTTTGATTTCAAATTTTGAATAAATGTATGTATAATAGTATATTTTTTTCGTCATAAAACATTTTAAAAGTATTTAAAACAAAACAATTTAAGTAAAAAGAAACTCATATAGTTAAAAATAGAACCAAAAATCAAATTAAAAAAATATCTATGCAAATTAAATAAACATTTACTTAAAAAACCAATCAAACTAAAATTTAAAAGACTAAAACCCAAAAATTCAAAATAAATTATTTGAAGCCAAACAGTTTGAAACAAAGCAAAGTGACAGAAAAGCCAAACTTAGAAATATGGAAAGAATGTAATTAATACTGTTACATACTCTGGAATGGAATAATATGTATTTATACCAGTACATATATATATATAACCAATTTTTTTTAAAAAGACATAAAAGCAGAAAAATAATATACTGAATGTTGTAAAAGGCTTTTTCCTGTTGAGTTATTTTAGAGTTCTAGGATTAACTATCCTCTTTAACCAAAACATTATCAAAAATAGTTATAAAACCTAAAATATTAATTGAAAAGTGTTGAAAAATAAAATAAAAATAAATACTTTAAAAAGAAAGCCACACAATTCCCTCCCCCCAAAAATCTGAGAAACAAAAGCTAAAAAAACAAAAATAAAATTTTTAAAAAGCTCAAAAAAAAAAAAAAAAAAAAAATCAAATTTTTTCAAATATAACATTCCTTACGAATTTATATATAAATAAATTTGATTGATTGTTCATAAATCTCGCACTTCGAAGCAGCACGAGGGACTATAAGTGACTAACCAAGTAATTTCGAGCACATGTCAAGTGATGAGCATGAGACTTGAGTTGATCCCTCTCTCTCTAAGCTCCCACACCACACCAAAGAGAGGACTTGAAACCTCAAAAGATTAAACAACGTGTCGTAATACGGCGTTTCTTAATGGCATCAGGACTCAAAACCATGACCCGACCGAAAGAACGCTGACAACGAGTTCGCGTCCATAAAGGCTAGGCTACCGCGGCTCGAAGGAAAACACTGTAAAGACTTCAATCACTTAATTAACCATTCCTAATATAGATGGCAGCACAAAGTCGCCTCTCGATGCTGCTGTGATACGGTCGTAACCGGTTTTGACTGGAAGAAACGAGTTCCGAAGATTAGCTCGAATCCTATCCGTTGGGACCAGAGAGGAACGTTGGGTGTGGCGGATAGTAATAGAACTGTGATGTTTTTTCTTCGAAGCTCTTGTGTTGAGGGTGTGTGATATGTTTACCTTAACTGTTCAAAATGTCTTATGTGTTCTGTAATATCCGTCTTCTTGTACTGTTCTGTGACATCGTGTAGTAATAAATTAAATTTTAAGGTAAGAAGAATTTTTATTTCGAGTTGAACCCGTCACAACACCATAGAGGGCATTCCACTCAGCACGCTTCATCATCATGTCAGCATGAGGATTTAAAACTTCATTGATAACATTTTACTTAACACTTCGACAATAGCAAACATACATCAGCCCCACTACACAGTGAGACTTAGTGGAATAAGCACTCAAAACCACAACTTAAGCTGGTTATATTGAAGTTCTTAAAATAAGTTAACTTCTTACTACCATTTTTACTTCCACTTTTATTTTATAAATTCTCTTCCTTATTCTTAACTGATAACTTCATTATTCTTACTTATTACATAGCTTTAGCTTTACTTTAGCAATTTAACTCTTAATTACTTTTCGTCAATAAACGTCAGAGAAATGAAAAGAGCGTAGCTATAACAATAATAATTAACTTTGTTCGTTCATTCCTTTATAGCATTATGTTGACGAGCTGCGCAGTTTACTTTCAGCACCTGCGTCACATGCGATGAGTTATAGAGATCTTTTACTCCGTGGAGTATTTTTTTCTCTCCCTGGGGTGTTGTATAAGAAAACATCTCACACACACGCCTCTTTCAATACGTCCTCTGTAGGAAGACGGTAACACAAATCAGATAAATGGATATCTTTAGCCTACTCCTCAGCCATAAAAAAAAAGTCAGTAGCTAGATGGATCTGATTTATCCGGAATAATTATTATCAGATCCAGCAACATGTCTGATATCCGTGCTGAATTGTAATCTGTAATCCAGGTGCTTGTGCTGCCAAGGAGAACCAGAATTAGACAATTATGAAAAAGCGAAGATCAAGGACTTGTGGTCCGTGTATAGCGTAAAATGCCAGCCATGTATATTGTAAATGCTCTCTTCGTCAAACTATGTCAAAAGTGCTTTACAGCCAAATAAATATTTATGAGCTATGTATCATAAGTTCTGTAATTTTTCACGAAAACTCTCAATTTATGCGAAAAGAATGCGAGAGGGTGCAAGTTCTTACCATTTAAGACAATTAATACATTGCTGATAGCAATGTTAAGAGCCTCAGCCTTTAGGGATAGCTGTTGATGAAGAGCATGGTAAGCTAGAATTGCCTAATCAATAAGGTCATGTTTACACGCTACAAATACTTGTGTTGAGTTATTGTCCTAAGGAACCGATCGATTATCGTTTTTTGGAGTCTTTTAGCCGCTCGTGTAAGGCAGTTTGGGCTGCATTTGGAATGAAACGACGGTAGAAATAAAGTTTTGCCAAAAATACGTTTTAACTCTGAAATGGTTCCGGGCTTCGGAAAATCGGAAATTGCTTGATTTTTTTTGGAGAGGGGTTTCATCTCAGAAGGTGCAATAAGACGTTCCAGAAAGGCTATGGATGATTTCCCTGAAACACATTTAGCTGGGTTTAGTTTTAATCCATGTTTTCTGAGACAATCTAAAGCTTTCTTAAGATGCCACTTGTACTCCTCCTTCTTTGACGTTGCGATGAGAATATCGTCCAAATAAGATATACAAAAATCTAGGCCATCTCTGAGAGACAGTCCTGCATTCCCGAGACTTATGGGCCTTAAACAAAAGTTTAAATAGCCCCAAATAGGTTGTTACAACAATCTTTTCAATGTAGGTGAAATTAATAGAGATTTGTTGGTATGTGCGAACTAAATATAACGTTTTAAATATTCTTTTCCGGTAAAATATTTGGATGCAGTCTTGGATAAGGGGAGGGAATAGCGATCCGTGACTGTGATAGAATTCAAACGGCGATATATGCTTACGGATGCCAATCACCATTGCCTAAGATGGCTCTTCATTGCTGTCGTTTTTTTAACCTTAGGAAGAGAACTTGCCCTGCTCTTTGAATGCCGCATAATTTCTTATGTGATGAGAAACTGAAATTTTTGACGGGTAGGTAATTTTCTAAGCACCTTCATGACTTCTAAGTATTGCCTAAGCCTAAGAGGAGCTTAGGGAATACTTAGAAGCCATGAAGGTGCTTAGAAAAGATTGGAGGCCCCTTGGTATCAGAATGGTGAAAAACAGTACGATTTGGTCTCTCTTTGAAGATATATGAATGTTTGGTGATTTCTAGGTATTAAGTCAACATTTTGTCAAACTTGAAAGGGCCTAAAAGAACGCTTATTGTACTGCTAACCGGTAGAAAACAATCAACCTTATCTTGTGGTGACAACATGGTTTCAGCATCGATTGTACTGTTATACTTTACATAAACTTACAAATCAAACTATTTTAGAAAACCAATGCCTATGATAGGGTAGATAACTTTGTCAATTACGAAAGACCAAGTGAATGTTCTTTGTAAATTTAAGTCAAGAGTCAGGTGTCGATTTCCGAAGGTTGGGATTTTAATTACATTTGCAGCTTAAAGAATCAATTCTTTATTAACAGGATATTTTGTGTGATTCTACGGGAGGACGGAAATTTCTGCTTTCGTGTCGGTCAAAAATATCAATTTAAATGAAGTATCGACTAAAAGAAGGCGATTTACATGGCCCAAATGAGATCCACAAATTAGTTCCCTAGTGCCAGAAAGAGCATGGGGGACTACATTTTCTAGCTTTAGAGCCAAAATTGGTACGAAAGAAACATTGGTTGTTTGTTGGCTCCTTATAGTGTTTCCTGGAATGACAATGATTGCGCCCCAATGATGTCTGAATTCACTATCCCTCTAGCTACTGCGATGATGTGTGATAGCAGCTAATTCACTCAGCTGCTGAGTGAGCTCTGCGATTTGTGCTTCAAGCGGTGAATTTCGTGGGGGCTGTGCAGTGTTTGACTCATTAATCTGAAGAGACGCAGGCAAATCATGACTTTTGTTTGCCTCAGCAACTAATTGTGACAGTCCATCACTGAATGCTCCCACAATATTATGTGAGGTAGCACAGTAAGGGCATTGGAAGGTTAAAAAAAATGCGCGAGCCAGAAATTTGAGGAGTATTTCTAAGACAGTGCTTCTTGCCTACGAGATTACGCATGAGAGCGAGAAGAGCGTGAGTCGCCAAGTTCTACGCCTTGAACAAGATACGCATTTTTGATTCTTTACTCTTCCCAAGTGACATTCGATAAGACGTTTGCCCCTCCCCCCAATTTCATTCGGCTTATCATCAGGGGGATTAGCAACAATAACATTGACTGACGTAAGGATATTGGCATGAATTGCTGCAACCCCATGATTAAATTAAGTGGATTCACAAGTAATTTTAATCATGGAAAACAGCGCTTCTAATCTCAGAAACAATAACAACGGGTTAATTTTCCAAAAAGGCGGTGGCTTTACCCCCGTGTACGCGATCTAACTGTCAATGCTGCTTGCGCTAATATTTATAGGTGGCATGACGGAATATATGTGATGTTTATCCGTTATTATTTGGCTTTTGTGCTACATCTTGATCTAAAAAAAATCAAAAACTACTAAACTGCAATTGAAGACGTGCATGAACAAAACAGAGTTTTGATCTATTATCTGATTGATATTTAAACAGAGTCTTGATTTATTATCTGATCACTGTAGAATATCTAAGATCGCTCTCTATTGAATTCCAACCTAACTCAAAATCCTAATTTATGATTTAAATAAGAAATATCTATCTTACAAGTCCACAAGTTTTTAATTTCACAACTCACTTCATCAGTAATTACGTATTTAGCTTAATACTTGTAGTAGAACCACAAATCTAACTGACGAATTTCAATCTTAACAACAATTCTCTGACAGCAAGTCCTTATCCTCTATCTTCCTTCACTTACCATTAATTTTATAGAATTTAATGTCATTATTTTCGAATCACTCCACTTCTATCTTCATCCACGTTACTAATCCCGTTTCATTTTGGTTGGAATAAATTTAATTTTATACAATTGAACTCGACAAAAGTGAAGAGAAAATCGCGAATAGCCCAACGTCTCTCTCTCTCTCTCTCACACACACACACACACACACACGCACACGCACGCACGCACGCACGCACGCACGCACGCGCACGCACGCACGCACGGCGCTGCAGCAAGGGCGCGTGATTCTGCGGTGGGTTGAATCATCGGTGAACTCTTATTT